>VXBL01005644.1:228025-260808 GCA_013400195.1 Aramus guarauna | reverse complement strand
CCCCCCACACACACACACCCTCAGGCGGGGTCTCTCCAGCGGCCCCTCTTCTCTCCCGGGCAGCAGCAGCCTCCCCCCCCCAAAGCCGGGCAGAGGGGTGCAGCACGCGTGTCCAAAGCTCCTTGGGCAAGGGGCAGGAGGGGAGCGCTGCGCACGCTGTTTTATGAAGCTGTTAAATAAAAGGGAGGGAAACATCAGCAACTGTGTTACTTCCTTTTCTTCTAGGCAAGGGCCCTGCTCTGGGAACCCCAGCGGGGCTGCGTCCCTCTGGCAAAGGAGGATAAACCCTGCTCGGGTCGGAGACGCTCGGGCCAGCCTGCTCCGGGTGGTGGAGGGCAGAGCCTGTCCAGGCACACTCCGAAGCAACAAGTTTTAGGCTCTGGGAAACTGTACTGCCAAGAACTCATGCACCTCTGGTTTTTGGTTGCCCCTGGGACTAGGAGCTTGATGATCCCAGCAGCAGATTTCAGAGCCTGAATCCTTCTGTGGATGTAATTGCAGGTATCACGGTACTCGGACTGATGGATAAAGAGTCTTGACTCTGTTACTGAGATGCTGCAGGAGTCTGCAACCTTTGGTATGTAACGTGACAGTGAAGAGGCTACTCCGATCTGCATGGTGACCTTCACACCTATCACATGTCTAAAGGTTAATAAAGCCTGTGTTTGTTATAATGAATATCAGGCTCAAGTTGATTGTTCTAGGCAGTTAGCGTATGATCATTTAATCTGGCGGGTTAGGCAATAGATAGAGGACAATGTGTTTTAAAGCTGTTTTAACAGCAGTAGTCAGTCTTGTCTTTGCAAAACTCCATTTAAAAAGACTCTATAGAGACATTTAATTACTTTTAAAAGACATGGGACATCAAGTCTGTTCTCAGGGCTTTAGTCCACATGCATTTGTTCATGCTTCATTTACTCCAGATTAAACTAAAGCATTGCTTATTCTGAATGAGAATATCAATGTATAAATAAACCAGGAATAAGAAATAGCTGTGTGTAGAGGCAAGCCCTTAGGTCACCCGTGTGACCCAACAATATCCCTCTATCTGACCTCCTTCTCCTGGCTGTCATCCTAACTTGTTCCTTGCTTTGATTTGGGACTTCAGCTGTAACTGGATAAGCCTGGAGGGACTGCCATGCTCTCAAGGAGCTCCACCTAAGTTGAAGCGATTTGGAGAACTAGGACTTTTAGACACTGAATCTTCTGGAGGTGTGTACAACTTTTAGTTCCAAATAGCACACCAGCTATTTTATTCCACTAATGATATATTGTCATTCAAATTCCTGTTTCATTGGGAGGATGGTGAAAGTTGTAAAACTAAATGAATTAGATGAAACCCAATTTGCAGTTTGCTGGCAGTTGAGTTTAAGCAAGAAGTAGATTGTCTACCTTCCACCTGCACTGTGATTTGAGAATTAATTCAACAAACACCAGCAACAAAGGAGTGAGAGCTCATGATAGAAGATGAAAACAGCTGGTCTGAGATAATTTCAATTACTTAACTGCTTTCAAAAGGGCTAAGCCTAAATAAAGTTCACATTTAAGGTGCTTAGAGAACTGACCGCCCAGCCTCTAAGCTTTTAGTTGGTGAAGTGTAGGAAGGCTGGAAAAGGGCACCAGAAGAGTTGCTCCTCAAGAGGCAGAAAAAGAAGGTGGCAAGGGAATTCCAGAGCAGTCCCATCCCTGACTAAAAATAAATAAGTAAATAAATAAAATATGCTAATAGCTAGCCAGGCTGACAATCAACAGTCAATACTTTGTTCATTGAGAATAAATCATGAGAAAACAACCTAATGTGTCTTTTTGTTGCAAGGTAACCAGTCTTGTATAACTCCTCCTCTCCTGTGCATGTCCCTGACCTGGGGCATCACAAAGAAAACTCTGTTCCATTGTCTTGCAGTATTTCTCAGTCCTTTTGGAGAACAGGATTTAATCCAGTGCGTTAGCCTTTTATTTTTAGAATGAAATCCATCTGAAGGGTTGCTTGGCCTGTATGAAGTCAAGCAGCCTGAAGATTTAACAGGTTGTAGGGCACCTTTGTCCTGTATGTCGGAGTTAAAACGTTTTGCTTCTGTGTTCTGTGAAGAGATAGCAGATGGCAACTCTGTAACAGCTTTAAAGCTGATATAAAAGATCATTAATTTGCAGCTTCCCAGCAGGTAAAATAAAACCCCGTCTAATCGCCCACTCTGCAAACATTTAGGCTATCCTTAGGTTTTTATACACAGCCGGTGCAATAGTGCAGTTGGCTTAAGCAGATCTAAAACGACATTGTCCCTGAAGGAGGCTGTCATCCCTTCTTTTGTGTCGCTGCTAGTATTTGCACTGTTGTACTCGCATTCACATGGTTGAACAGTAACTGAATCAGCTCAATGATGTCACTTAAAAAGAACCTCCCTTGGTTCCTTTTCTGACAGATCAGAAAGCTTGCCTGACTTACCAGATGCTCGTTAATGTCAACAGACAGGTAGGCGAGTAGGCTGGAAGGAAACCACCTCCGAAGAAGGTGATGAAAGGGACATAGTTACACATCGGAGCAGGTGCTGGAGTCCCTTGCTGATCTCATTTAAAGCACACCCTCGCAAACAACTCAGAAGCGTGGTGTGGAGGTAGAAATGAGTGGTAGGAAGAGGGTGGGAATTCTCAAAACAACTCTTTGACTGACGAAAATAAAAAGTAATAATAATAAAAAAGTACAACCTAGGTAATCCTTCTGAAGACAACTACACACTGCAGCTGAACTGCTACTAGTGCCCAGAGTCAGGCACGCGTATGAATATTTGCTAGTTCAGAGCGGAAGTTAACGGCAGCTCTGCCTGCTCAGCACCCCGAGAGCCAGTTCCTTTACAAACCGATTTGGATGTACAAAAGTAAGCCCTGAATTAAAAGGCAGGCTGGGGACCATGCTTGGTGCTCGTGACTGTAACAGCTGAACAAATCGGTACACAGGTTAATAAAAGTCTTCTGGCTTCCTTGTAAAGCTGAGAACTATTCTTTAGAGGCAGAAAACTGAGGCACATCATAATTTGCTTGAGATCACATAAGCTCCTCACTGTAGACAGTAACAGAACACACTGTATGTGATGTGATCTAGGAAGAGAATGACTGTTTCAGGGCTTTAGGTAGGCTTTGCAGATTGCTTTTAACACATCTTACTTCATGGAATTATATGCCAAAAATCAGATCAGGGCAACCACTCCTCTCCCAGATGCTAAACTTTAAAGCCCATGCAAAATAATAGTGCTGCTTAAAGGTCCAATTTTGAGAATTTTTTTTCCAAGAGACAAATATTGTGCTTTTCCGTAACTGCTTTCTTAGAAACTACTGAGCTATTTTTGCTGACATTCTTCTTCTGTAAGGCTAACAAAAAGCCCTGCATTCAGGAACTTCACTGAGAAGTATTAAACAATCCCAATTTTACATATGTCTCATTATCAGCTCTGTTTATGATGGTAGAGAGCCTGTACAAAGTGGAAAAAATACAAATAAAAAAAAAGAAGATGAATCACATTTGTGTAAGCAGTGAATGACTAATACAGTCATTTCTGTGGTATTAAGGAAAAGAATGCCTAGCTTTCAATTTTCATTCTCAAACCCCTAAGAACAAAAAAGGTGTTCTGCATGAGTTCCTCAAGCTCTGTCTTGCTCTGCTTTCTGGCAGGCACTGTCATCTTCTAGGTACATTTGTTCCTGCTGTTAGCTGTGCTGCAGGGCACCATCTCTGAGGTCATTATCAAAGGGTTTCTTTGTCAGCCTGGCAAGCTGTCTCTTCCTGCCTCCCAAAAGCCAAGGGCTAGTCCGGTCCCACCAAAATCCGCAAAGGTCCTGTGCCAGAGCCGCAGTTAGACATTACGCTGGTTTTACAGACTCCAGTAGACCTGCACCAGTTGACCTTATCTGATGATCTGGCTCCATGAGAACAAGTCCCTAATGACTCACGTCCACCTCATACCCGGTGTGCACGGGAAGAAGTTGTTTTTCAAGCTGGGTCCCACAAAAATCCCAGCAAATAACGTCTTGATTCTCATAGAGCTTCTCTCTGCTAGGAGGCGCTGAATAAAATATGCATTCAACGACGATATTTGCTTGACACATACCCCATGTCAAAGGACGTGGTGGGAGAAGGTGGCGGGGTGAGTCAGAGCACGCAGTCCGCAGGCACCCTCTATAGGCACTTCTACGGGAGAGCACTGGGCAGCACTCACTGGGGAGAAAGTGGCTTCAGAATCACGATTAAAATTAAACAGAAACAAAAACCTAGTTTTCAAAACCGAATAGATTTCAGTGCAAATAGCTAGCATGAAAAATTTATAATTTGGTATCAAAATCAGAAAAAAAAAAAAAAAGCCTCTTTTCACCAAAGTGCTTTCATTCGGATGGATATTTTATTTTCCTTTGTACGTGCAAACCAGCACCTTGGAGTGCTAATATTACAACCAAATCTTAACATAAAATTTGAAAAATCTCTGAAAAAACAAGTTGGAAATTCATTGTCACTAACTACTATTGCCTAGTAAATACACAGGTGTTAACAAAGGCTCTGCGTACAAACTAATATATGAATGTCAATTCTAAACTAGATGACTGATAGGAAAATGGACGTAAGTTTTTAGCTTTGCAGGGCCCTTGTGGGAATGCAAACACTGTGAGTAATAATAAAGTGGAAGAGATACCAAAGCAACAGTAGAATAAAAGCCTAGAGTGTCATTAGGCAGCATAAATGAGGGAAAATATTTTAAAATTTCTATTAATAAACTATCATCCCATTGTGTTCTGCCCCCACGGTTGATTTTGTCTTCCCAAATGTCTTTAACAGGCTCACAAGAAGTTGTGGCAATTTAGAACTTGCAGGTCACAGCCTTGCCCTGCAAGCGTGATGCCACAGCGCAAGTGCAAATCTATAATGCCATGGTTAAATCTGTCACGTGAAGCCCTGAATGGGCTTTGTGTAAATGAGCCTTGATACCTGCAATGCAGCTTGCAGGAAGGCAGCCGCCTCCCAGTCAGGCAGGCATGGGAATCTACCCAAAGGAGTAAATTGTTGGATATCAGATTAGAGGCTTCTGGTAAGCTATTGTAAAAGATCTGGAAACGACTCCTCTGTGTTCTGGTTGACTAATACTTTCCATTATAAAGGACTCTTTCTTTGGGAAGCATTAACACCTCTGCTGTTTGTTGCAGGCCTTTGATATTTAGCAGGGGAAATCCCAGAGGCTCTAGTGGTACCTATTCATTGCCCAGAGAAACGTGAGTCAGTTTTACCCGTACTGTAAAGTATCAAAAATGCTGCGTCTCCGATTCATGCACAAAGGTAGATTAAAATCAGGCTGCCACCCACATCTGTCTGGCCTGCCCCCACTGCACAGATGGCTTGACTCCTCTTGAAACTTCAGCTGAATTGCCACAACTTACAGCCCAGCATATTGAATAACACGAAAACCTGAGCACAAAGATCTCAGCTGCGAGCCAAGCAGGAACTTTGAAGGCAGGAACAAGGCGGACTGTTAGGGGAGATTTTTACTGCTATCACTTTTCATCTGCCTACATTTGTGACAGGTGTCTTCGATTCCTTTTGTCTCTCTGGCCAAGATTGCTAAAGACGGTGGACAGCCTGGCCTAGGTCAGCAGTGAGCGCTGCTGCCTGAGCACAGGGGCACGAGCAGAGGCACTGCGCAGGGCTCCCTCCAGCAAGCCCCACTCCCACTCGTAATGCAGCTGCAGCAAAATGGCACAGACCCTTTGGCTGGCCCACTCTCCCACCCTCTTTGTGACAGCAAATGTGGGAACGGTCATGGAAGAGTGTAGCAGATCCTGTGCTGCTACCACCTCCTCACCCGCTTCTACCAGCCTTCCTGAGGGCCCTGGGCAGGGCACTGGCTCTTCCGGCTGTGGAGCTGTGCGGGAAGGCGTCCATCCTTCCTTCCCCCTCCTTCTTCCAGACCACACACACACCTAGCACAGCATCGTAGTCCTCACGGGCAACAGTGGTCGGCAGTTAACTGATGGTGAGGGGCCAGTTCAGGGGAGACATTTTACTGCAGAAGATGCACAGTGCCGATCCTCCCAAACAAAAGCGCCCCAGAGTCCTTGGAGTTCCCTGGCAATCTCACTTCTCTTTCAGACGGCCTGTTTTTGTCCAAACTACTGCCAGTCCCTCTGATACTCCATTCTGGCTGGCTGGGGACTCACCCCTGTGCGGGCTGATGGCTTCTCCATGGGCTCGCAGTATCAGTTTGTCTCCATAAAGGAATGAACGTTCAGTCACTTGTGGTGATGCAACACTGCTCTGCGTCTGCACCGAAAGTTGCTTTCAAAGGGGCACAGCAAGCCCTTCTCAGAGTATGCCTCTGTGTCCTCAAGGGATGCGTCTTGTAGTAGGTAATACAGGGTAAGTTCGTCGACTTTCTAGCTGGCTGAATGGTACCTTCTCCTGTGAACAAGTCTTACATAGTTTAGTTGGAGGGGTCATTGTTCTTAAAAATGTTTCAAACATTGTAATTAATTTTTACTGTGATGAAAGATACCTGCCTTTGTGCCTATGCCTTTTATACAAGAATCAAATAAACGTCTTTGCCAAGCACTTTTCGCAACAAGTCAGAATAACTATGGCTATGTGGAATTATTTATGAAATACAGTCAGGTACATTTAGCTATGCTGCCAATACCGTTCATTTGCTTTTTCGTCATCTGCAGCACCCAACAAATAACTATAAAATTTCCATTATACCAACTGGTATAGAAAGCCTAAAGTCACCTCTATGAACATCTTTAACTGTTTTATTTACACACAACATTTTTTTATTTAAATGTATTCATTTCACAATACATTGGCACTTAAAAGGCCATTATAATAATGAAGTCTCTCTCATAACTCTTGAAATAATTTTAAAGTCACTAAGTAAAGCTAAGAAACCTACCAAAATTGTAATTTTTTTATATACATCTTACAAGCTGTTATCTGATTTCTAATAAATAACATAGTGAGCTAATAAAAACCAGTACGTTCTACCTACCAATTCAAACTGTTTATTGGCTCAACACTTTCCCCATGGGCTATATTTTTTTAATAAATAAATAAATACATATGTGCACACACACACACGCTATATGAATATACAGAACTTTAAAAAAACTTCTCCAAAAGGCTATAAATGAAAGTATAATATTTGCATAACATTGTGTGTATCTTGCCTATAGTCTCTAAGCATATTAGAATAATCTGACATGAAATCTGAGAAAACACAGTATTATATACAAGATTGACAAGGATAAAAGTGAAGACTTTAAAACATATTTTGTTTAAAAAAACCTTTTCCAAAGAGTATACTTTTCACAGTAAAAATCCAGAAAAATGCTCTTTTCTAGAAAGCTATCTGAACTCCCAACCCCAGTTCCATTTCTACTAGTTTTTCCTTTGCATTCATTGGTGTCGCTTCATCAACTTTAGTGTAAGTACAACAGTTTTCAAACAGCTGTGCAGCCGTTTGAAGTTCAGAATACACAGGTTCTGGCGTAGAAGTCTCTGTTTCTACCAGAACATTTTCTCCAGGAGTTTGTGGCCATGGCTGAAGCTGCGTGAGAACCACATCTGCTGCTGAAGTGTCTCTTTTGGAAGAGTCCCCTCTTTCTCTTCCAAAACTGTTTTGACTTGGTGAAGACTTACTTGTCACTATCTTGTTATTAAGAGCCTGACCTAAACCCATGACAGCATGATATACTGCTGAATTCAAACTCAAGTGACCCTCATCATCTTCTTTATATCTAAGGGAATAAAATTGAAAATTCTGAAAATACAAGTTACAAAAATAGCATTTACAGCAGAAAATAACATATAATTAGATTGCCCAAACTAAGAATGTCAGCAATTAAAAGATGAATTAGATTGCTATTTATTAGGTGGCACTCAAACAAAGGACACTCTATGTGAAGGAACACCTGTGAGAGGGTTCCAATAAGCAGTTTTTATCAAATATACATCAAGTAACAGAAAATATGAGATACGTATTTATAGTTATATTTTATTTGCTGATTTTTTTTGTCCCAAAATGCAGAATATGGCTTGTTTATACTACAGAAGCTGTTGATATATTTAGCTATTCTCTTTGGTGGATACAACCTGCAGGGTCAAAAACCTCTTCCAACAATCTATGTTGCAAGATTTTCACAGTGGTAAAAGCTATAAAAGCAAAAAGACCTCTTTATTTCCTTGGTTTAACTGTCTTTACACTTGGTTTTCCATCATGATAATGAAACCTAAGTAAATTGGTTTACACTCGGAATGTTTAAAATGGAATCAAATTTAAGATAGCATTTAATTAAATATCTGGATCTCTTAAAGAAAACATTTAAAAAAATACTTTACGATCTGAATAAGAATCAAGTGGTAACATACCTGAAGCGAGAATGACTGCTGAGCTTATGAGCTTTTCGAAGGTGTAGGGTCAATGTATAACTCCAGGAGAAACATTTCTGACAGATGTGGCATTTATATTTCAGAATGCCGTTACTCTTGTAAAGAAAGAATGCTAGAGTCATTGCAGGCTTGCACATATATATGACAAAAATTAATCCTTTGTTGAAAAGGGGAAAACCACACTAACTAGCTGAAAATGTTTTTGAAGTTAACTTCCTAAAATGTTTAAAATTTGTGGGTTTTAGAACTTGTCTAATTAAGCAACTCCAGTGAACACAGAAGTTCTCTGCATTGGCCATCAGTACTGCATGCAGGTATCTTCAACAGCAGTGTGACACATAGCTTCCATTACAATGTATTCATTTTAAAATGTAGCAGTGATCATAACTCAGAAAGTTGAAGAAATAGGCTACAAGCATGCATAACGTAAACTGTATTTTAATGTTGTGGCCAGACTCACCTGATTAAAAGTGATGTAAGCTTTACACACTTTATAGTTTCTCTATTTTCAGGTAACATACTAGTTCTAAGGATGGAGTATGAGGAGAAAGGTGACATTGGATTCTAATCCCTGAAACATTTTGCTATTGCGATAAGGATTGGCATGTTCTTTTTTTTTTTTTTTTTTTTTTTTTTTTTTTTTTTGGGGGGGTTTTTTTTTTTTTTTTAAAAAAAAAAAAAAAAAAAAAAAAAAAAAAAAAAAAAGTGTGCATGGCCAGAGTTCAAGACTATCAGTATGCAACTGCTTGCACCTAAGGTAAGCACACAAAATCTATAGGTAAGGATGAGTCAAGTATTTGTATAATACTTGCAAGAGTCCTAGAAATGTGTGCAAATAAATATCTGATTTGATGCAAAAATGAAACATTTCATTAATTCACAAGAAACTAAGTGCACATATATTTGAAACCTGTCTCATTTATAGCAATATATCTTATTCTGCTATTTAATATACTCACCACATGCACTCTCTTGTAATGCTGTCTCAAAGTTCGTAAAGTCCGTGAAGTAAAACCACATCCTTCAACATCACAGCTGTAGGCATCTGAATCATTGTGTGTTTCAACATGTTTATGTAGATCATACGTGTTCTTAAAACTGAAAACAAGGTAAAACAAATAACAGATATAATAGTACAGAGGAGTAGTCTTGTGGTTAATGTTTAGGACTGGGAGGTAGTAATTTTTGGCTCTGACAATGACAAGTGAAAGCGGAATATGTGTAAATCACTTCTCTACCTCAGTTTTTCCACCTGTGAAAAGGGGATAGTACAGACATCTCTTTGATGTGCTCTGAATTTAATTTTCCATTCCCTCTTTCTTCCCACACATCCACACTGTGCCCAAATCTAGGTAATTTTTACACAACCGTTTTGCAAGTCATCAACCTCTCTTTCTGTTCACATAGAGAAAATTCTTATCCATTATCAATCCATCACTTCATCCTCTCTGGTCTAGAAATTCAGATTTTTTCCTCTGTCCATGCACAGTATGAAGACAAAAGTACTTAATATTTGTTCACTTTATCCCACCTCCAGCATACAAAGGCTACATTTCTCATCTTCTCTGGCAAAGTTAAACGTAACTTGCCAGTGCTTATGTATGCAACTTCGTCTATCACAGCACAATGCCACTTTTGGGGTTTTGTTTGTTTGTTTGTTTGTTTCCCCCACTGCTGTGTGGCATCATATGGTGAAAGCAGAAAAGAAACCACCACAGAAAAATGAGAGTGCAAGACAGCAGAAGGCATAGTAAAGCCTGTGGCAGAAATACCACTCAAAGGAGAAGACTGTGACTCTCTCAGCAAACAGCAATCATTTAGAATGGCAAAAGCCACAGTTTAAGGCACTACTGCTACACATCTCAACTTGTCCTGAGGACCATTCTGTAGTACGCATAGTCTTGCCAAGAAAATTCACCCTTTAACACATCAGTTCTACTTGCACCAGAAGTTCATGAATGACAGTATCTCAGTACCTGAAGGCAGATGAATAGCAGATGAACCTATTGGATTGAACAGTTGGTTATTTTTGTGGCTGAAAAGTTTTCTTTCTTTACTAACTTCTATGTAAAACACTAACTTGGTCCTATAGTTCTGCTCATATAGCTATGAGCCTCAAATGTTCGTACCCGCTGTCACAGAGATGACAATGGAAAGGACGTTCATCGCAGTGTCGGAATCTGATGTGGGCTTTCAGTGAGGAGACACTTGTGCATACCATATCACAAAGAGCACATGTAACGCGATTAACTAGAAAAGATAGAAAGAAAGATACTTTCAGTTCTGTATCACAACTTCAACAGGACATTGTCTGCTATGACATAGGACAAAAAATGCACTAAAATGTAATACTAAAATTAACAGATTGTAATACATTAGGGAATAAAATATACAGACAAAAAAGAGAAAAATAGAATGCAACTACAATACAGTCATAGTATAATGGTCAATCTTACAATGACTCAAGTGGCTTTAAAAAAAAAAAACAACAAAAAAACAGATGGTAAGGGAAAAAGATGTAGAGGATCATATTTCACTTGCTAGGCCCTAACAAAAAAGATGATTATCGTCTTGCCCTTGGCACTTTGGGAAGATTTCTAAAAGGTGGATGTCTCCTGCAGGCCTTCTGACAGACAAGCATTGGCAAATCTACTTTTAGTGTTTAAGCTATTAACACTCTTAAAAAGGTGGCAGAAGGAGTAAGTGTTGGTTCTCCGCCTCCCCTTTTCACATTCGGATATATTTGCTTAATGCATTATGATGCTAGGTGCTTCCTAAGCTGCCAGACTACAAACTGCAATGGCTGAGACATGGGTTTGCTGTGACGACTCTGGAACCAGGTAGAACCTCTGGCAGATAGGCAGGCAGGACCGTAACACCTTAAGCTGAACAAATGCTTGCTTCGCTGCAAGCAAAATCAGCAACCCATTGATGCAGTAGGAAGAGTCTCGATAAAGAAGTTCTGGATTTAGACATAATCTGTTAAAATTAGGGCTTTGAAACAACACATTATCTTATAATCAGCCCAGTGCTTTACAGGCAGACTAAGAAAAACATGCACTTGAAGTATTCGTGTTTTCTCAAAAAGAGGAAGTAAATATAAAGTATTATAACTATTCTGGAATCAGGCCCTACATAGGCACTTTTCCTCATAGTCTGTCTTAAACCAGGAAAAAATATTTATTTATTTATTTCTCCTTAAAATAAATAGCTTCATATGGAAAACTAGTCTGGAATAACTCAATCTGCAAAACTGCATCAGTGAAGTTAAGCAGTCTCTTGAAACGGGAGTATCCAATAGTTTACTTAGTTGTCTGGCATGTAAATATGTCCATGTAGGGAGTGATTTCAGGATACCTACAGCATTTCCATTCACATCACAGCTTATTTCAGAATAATCTTTTATAGGTAGGCAAACTCTTTAAAAGAAAATTTCAATATTTACCTATACCAGCAAGCTATTATGAAATACGCTGGGGTGAGAATCTGAAAATGTCATGTCTGCACTGGCAGTCTGCACTAACACGCAGACATGTATGCTGCCAGAATTTTTAAAGAAAGCTGAATCATGAACCGGGGGATTAACTGGCTCTAATATCTGAAGGGATTCAGGTTGTGCCTAAACACTTGGACCCAGGAATGCCTCCCAGCTCCCTCAGCCAAGTTCATATTGCAGCTGGTTGGCTGTGGCTTACAGGTACATGACACAGGTTCACATCATCCTTGTTCCTGGGTCCAGCCACCTTGTGATTTTCCCTGACTATGCAAGCAGAACACAGTCTGAATTATCAGGGGACAAGGACAGCCAGGCACATTGTACAATTCACAAAGGTTGAAGTGCAGCCAGAGTGACCAGAAGCAAACAGTTGTTAGCCATGTGCTTTATTTAACATATCAAATCTATCTTAATGTGTGTTATGCTTTAATTAAAAAAAGCCAAAGCAACAGCATATTTAAACTGCTTCATTAACTAATAAAAATAAATCTTAACTTGTATTTATTTCCAATTTCTATCCAAAATCACCTTGAGACAAAGGAATAAAACTAATCTAGTAAACCAAAATAATTCTCTATTTTCTACTATAAAATATAAACAGTAAGATATTTTAGTCAGACGCATGTCAACTATAAAACCATTTAAATATGAACACAGTTGGTCCTGGTAGCTCGCAGCAAGCACCAAATCAAATGCATAGTTGCAAAGCATCAACGTGTTGCAGACCGTGAAAAATTACGTTTCCTTAAGAATGCAACTAGAAAGTAGTATCTACCCTGACTGAGCAAGTCTGCGCAAAGCTACTTCGATGTTTATACAACCTAAATGACTGGTGCCCAGGTCTCGCTACATGGTTCAAATATTCCTATTCCCAAAGCAAAGACCCACCCGCCTCTTGGCTTCTGCATTTCCTGTATGTCCAACAGCAATATCACATGTTTCCTTGAGCTTAGATGCTTTAGAATTCTTTCCCAGCAAGTCATAGCTGTTGTAGTATAACTTGTGGGAATAATTTGGGGACCTCGGGGAGACTGTGGTTAGGTCAATGAAGGACTACACCATTTGAGTGAGGCTGATTATGCACTGCAAAGTGAGCAGAGTTGCAGCCCAAGCTGAAACGTAGCTTTGGCTTTAACCGTGCCCCTAGTCATGAAAGCAAGTAAACAGAGATGCAAGTGAAGAATAAGCATCTGCATGGGAGCTACTACAAAATAGAAAAGCCCCTTAAACTCTTTGATCAGAAGGCATGAAGAAGGGAATTTCCGTGCTTCAGAGGCACTGACAATGAAATGCCTACTTTCCAGTACTTGTAACACAGTTGCCCTAGTTCTGCATATTAATTTTCTTAGCTGATATAACAATGCTTACCGTAACTCTGTAGTTTATCAAAACTGTTCTGCAAAGGTGACCTTGAGAAAAGTACGTTTTATTTTTAAAAGCTGTGACTTACCATGTCCTCTCATGTGATCTCGTAGCAGCCTTTCATTGGCAAAATGTTTCTGACAGTTCTGGCAAACAAATATTTGTTCTGAATTTAAATAGAAATTAGTTAGTGGCAATACAAATAACTTATGAAAGATTTATTAATTAATAACCTATAGCTGCCAGTTTCATGAATAAACTAACACAGCATTGAGACAGTTTCAGTATTCTTTTTCATTACCAATCTCTTCAGAAGAAAATTTAGTTTAGGCTTAATGAAAAGGATTGTAACTTATTTTTATCCTGTACATAATAATAATCTGTTCAAAACACTAACAGTTTGAAATTTGAGCTCTTCTGTCAATTACCTAGAATGCCCCTACTTTCCCTCACCAAAACAGCCACAATTCCTAAATATATTCTAAGCACTTAAAAACAGAAAAAAAAAAACAACAAACAAACCCCACTCCTCCTTTCCTCTTTAGCATGCAAGAAAGTCTACCAACTAATACATGGTTGCTTGAGGTAGGAAATGTTCTGGTGAAGAAAATACTTACTAGAAAAGCAAAGCTGAGGAGAAAATAATTGCCTTTTAACCTGGAAGTAGTTAAATGATCATTGGGATTACTTGCAGAGATTTTATAATCCAAGCCTGGCTCTTGTGGAGTTTCTCTCTTCGATAATCAAAAGTCTCTCCCATTCATAGGCAGCTTCCAAGCGTCAATGGAATGTCACGCTGTGCCATAGGCACCAAG
Organism: Aramus guarauna; assembly: GCA_013400195.1. NCBI lineage: Eukaryota > Metazoa > Chordata > Aves > Gruiformes > Aramidae > Aramus > Aramus guarauna. Next base: position 246,719 of record VXBL01005644.1, on the reverse strand, counting down.
GAAAGAGAGGCAGTGTGATGCCACAGCTGCCAAGGGAACAGCTGTTCTGCTGAAACACAGAGCTAAGGGTGTTCTGGTGCTCACTTTCATTACCCTAATTCATCTGACATGCAAAGTCAAGGGAGCTTCTATGCTTTATCAAAACAACTGCCTTCCTGGAGTAAACCCTGCTTTCATGCAATTGACTTACATGAAAAAGAGAAATATTTATGAAATTACACATGCACATTATGACAAAGCACCTTAAATCAAAATATCTTAGAAATATAAACAGAAATAAGAGCATATCCACTTACTATCTTCTGAAATTTGTCTCTTTGCATGATCAAAAAACTTAGTGTTATTGGAGAACATTCCTCCACAAGTAGGACATGCTACAACTCTTTCTTGCGTGTGGGTTCTTAAATGATCCCACAGCTTATGCTTTCCTTTAAACACTCCTAAACAATCTAAAACAAAAAAATAGAAAAATAAGCTGCACATGAGTACTGTACTCCTCCTTATGTAGAAACAGAAAAAGCTATTACATGCTTATGTCTTACTGTTACGTTTTTAGAAACACACAAAAAAGCTTCTTCTAGGAAAAAAAATTAAAATCAGGGTGGTACTACTACAAACATCACATGACATTTAACCCCCCAAATATCCATACTTATTATTTGTCACTAATAAAAATTCTTCAAGACATATTGGCCATGTGTCCCTGTTATGAAAATTTCAATTTTGAATCATCAGAGAGCATGCTGCTGTATTTTCCAGCCTCATGCGTCAAAGTTTTTGACTCCATGTGTATGCTCGTACAGTAGAATAGAGATAATATTCATTACTATTTCTGTTGTGTCGTGTTCCCCCTGCCCCCATCACAGAACTCCAGCAATCTTCATTGTCTCTGGAGAACCAGGAGAACAAGATGGGGTAGTGAATATATGTCGACTGTACATCTCCTCGAACTCTGCTTACTGACTTCTCTTTTTTTTTTGTCTTCACATTTTCTATCTTTACATATGCGTTCACATAGTAGTTAAACCACAAGCAATCAGCTACCCACCAATCAATCTTTGCATATAAATAGTTATGTCCTCAGATCTCTCAAGCTCAGGAACAGTCTGGTACTGTAGACACAGCGCAAGTTTTAACAGCACAAGCGGAAAGCTCTGGTTATTGACATGTGACACATAAAGGGAAAATCCTTAGGAGGTTAATATATTGGTGTAAATGGAGCTAAAGAACTACTTCCAGGACAAAACTTCAGATAGATGTGAAGGAATAGCCTACACATAAGGATAAGCAGCCTCAAGTCTCTCTCATCTACCTAACAATGACAAGAGCTATGCAGAAAGCTACCTTTTTAGAAAGGTGAAATTATAGCCTGGACCCAATCAAGGACTCTTAAGAATCAAGAGGGACTAAATTCAAATTCAAAAGGAAGAGGTAGGGAAAGATAAAATATTCTTTTGTGGATGAGAAATGATAAGAGTAATCAAGTAAATCAAACTCAGCAACAGGTTGGATAACTTTAGGTCTCAGAAATACATAAAATTCATTAAAAAAAAAAAAGGATTTGCCTAGTTCATTTAACCAAGTCAGTGCATTGTGAGTTCCATTTCTACTATTCATCGGTACATTCTCTCAAGTTGAACAAGAATGTAATAGCCTTGATAGCAACTCACATCCACTCCAAAGGGTAGAATATTGCCAATTTCCTTGAAACAAATTCTGAGCTCCAGATTAACATACTTAGTAAAGGTACAGAAATCTAGACTCCTTAGTAAAAGACAAAAGAAATCCTAAAACTTCACCTTGCTTACAATGAGGAAACAAAATCACCAGTGGCTCTTTCACCTCTACTGTGTACAGGGTACTTCTGATCAGGAGGGGCCACAGAAAAAGTTCCCATGTCTACATCAGAAGCTGGAGGACTGATTATTCTTCTAATGCAACATGAAGATTTCTGAGTCTGTTTAACCCTCAGTTTCAAATGTGATATACAGGACATCAAACTGAGTTCCTCTCTTACATCCTTCCTTTGTGAACTCTGCCAGGGCCCTTAGTATACCAACAGCCTCTGGTTGCCCTGCCCAGCCTGTAGTCATCTTTCTCTGAAATCCTCCTCTGCAGTCAATTCCACCACACACCCCTAAGAGTTTAGTTGCCTGTGTTTGAGGTCTGCTCTAATATGGTGATGCTGTTCAAGCTTCAATTGGACTTCTGTGAAAACAGCTAAGTTGTGAGAAAGAGCAGTGAGAACCCTCATCTGGGGCCTCCACTCGCACACTCTGTTGCTCTCTGGCTTAGGAGCTGCAGTTGGCCGCCCTGTAGGTAGATGTGCTGCACAGGGCCTTGCACCTCACTGGCCATGCCTCTGACTTGCTGTCTGGACACCCTGGCTTGACATCAGACCTGTCTTGTCACAGTGGACTTGGCTGGTGATCACTGGACTGTGGCTGACTCTGGCTAGCACCACCAGACCTGCTCTTTTCTTCTTGTTCCGGTTCTGTGAGACTGCATCCTGCCAGCAGTCCCTGCCTTCCTTAACTCTCAGTTTGCCTTCCCTTGCAGAGCAGCCCACTCTTGCTGTGCCCTCACAAATTCAAACCAACTCAGAGCACCAGCAGGCATACTGAAGGTCCCTGGAAAAGACTGATAATTTTCTGTCTGTTGTCCCAGTTCCGTGTCAACTGCTTCCTCGCAGAGATGAGGCTTCACTGGCCTGTGCTTGCATGTTAGGTTTGGGGATGTGAATGGCTGTCTTTCACTGCCTGGACATTATGATTTTGCACGTTGCTTTCAAGCGTACACCACTCCCCTGAATGTCAAGATCACAGACTACAACAGACACTGTAAAACAAACCCAGAACCTTTTCTCCCAAGTCAGGATCAATTACACCTTGGTCTCAAAAGAGGTCATCTCAGTTTCCTAGTGATAAACAACCTCCATAATTTCAACAGGGAACTGCTACAGTATTTGAAAATACCCTGTTAAAATGGCTTTCATAACTTACAACTTGCACTTCTCTTGTTACAACTGAAGCTCATTACTTCTCATCCTTTCTACCACAGACATGGAGAACAGATGATTTCACTGTTCCTAACAGCAGGGCATTTCTTAAATGTATTTGGAGACATATCATTTTCCTTTTCTTCTGCATTTCCCTTTTCCCCATTCTGTTATTTAGGCTATACAGTCAGAGGAGTCCCCTCACCTGTCCTACTGGGCTGTATTTTCTAAAGCTATGATCACATTGATAGATGTGGTTTGTTCCTCTAAGGACTACAGGTTCTACACTGTCAGATCACTGGAGTGAGTTCCCCAGCCAAAAAAAAAAACCCAAAAAATAGTTTATCTGTCAACTAGTCTCAAGAGGGAAAAGGAACAAAATGATGTCAGTTTGCATCCACTGATGGGATTTTATCATTATTGCAGTGAATAGCTAGCTAACCCAAAATGTAACTTTAACCCATAAATTGAAAAGACATATCTGGGGGGGGGAGGTGTGTCACCAAGAGAATTCCAATCAAACCTGGACTTTGTTGACAAATTTTACAAGATATAGCCAAACTGACAGGTATAAAGCAAGCACAGAATGATCTGTTCCAGGACCAGTCGCACAAATTGTCTCATTATTCTTCAGCAGAAAGTCTTTTCTTCTGGAGAGGTTCTGTTCATACACTTTGTAGGTCTGAAGCTGAATGGCATGCACATCAAATGACAGTCCATAGTTTAACCCTTACTCAAACAATCATGGCATCTGCTATGAAAGACTGTCAATGGAATGTGGCTTCTACAACACAGCCAAGGGCAGAACATCACCTTTGAAGCCATGACAATAATTTTAACACAAGAGGTAGCCAGGAATATAGAGAATACATCAAAAAAACAAACAAACAAAAAAAAAACAAACAAAAAAAACCCACCACTCTTTCTCACCACATAGTTGAGAAAAACTAGGATGGCAATAGGTGTGCTTCCCTTCATTTGCAGGGAACAGATGAAGGGAAGCAACGAGTAAGCTCGCCGTGAAAGATTATTGTGAGGGAGACATCCCTGATCCTGAGTGGTAGAACGTAAGTGAAAAGTCTGTTTGAATGGTATATGAACTATCAACCACAGGCAGAATTATGAGGAAATCTAACCCTGTTCAGTACTGGCAATTCTCAGCTCAGACTAACTGGGAGTTGAGGGCATGCAACCCAATGGATGATATGAACTATTCTACTTAAATCATGGTGCCTATAAAATAGAAATGTTTCTGCAACTATTTAAGATAGATGAAAAAATATCTGAAGATCTCTCACAAGTTCCTATGCAATATGTAGCACTAAGTGAATTTTAAAAGAAACATGGCAGTGAAATACTTTTTGAATTTTTTTTTTTTTTTAATATGAACTACCTTTCCAGTGACAATAAACAGCTTTCTTCTGATCTGTAGCAGTTTCTTCCTCAGTAGCATAGGCATGAATAGCAACATGTTGATAAAACCACACCGGGTTATTGAAGGTAACCTAAAAACAAAATAGAAGCATGGAGAAGACAAGATAGTTTTGGCAGGAAATCGACTGACAGGAACATAGAATTAAATGTTTTTAGAAACCAAGCAGACACCAGTAAATATTGCAGTAACATTTAATTAACTCACCCCACCACAGAGACAATTACATCCCGTACAAAAATGTAGAACATTCTGCAGTGTCCACCACACAAACCAGGTCCTGAATTTTCACCTACCATCTAGAAGTTGAAAAGTCTGTCTAAACTAATTCAGTGAATGCTACCCATTCTCTGGGGCAGGGATGCATCTGTTAATGTATTTGTGTCGATTTAGATCTTTGGTATATTTTTACCTTCTTCCCTCCCTTCACTTTGACCCACTCCTACTCACGAGAAGGCTATGAGGGCAGTGCAGGTAATTCCAATAGAAATGGGAAGGCTGCACAATGATTAAACTGAATTAGGTGTTATGGACACAGCACTCCACGAGTCACTACTTACGTGACAAGGGGGACTAAACCTTAATTAGCCTCTGCCTCACTCCACAAAAATCCACACCTGCAGAGTGAAAGTAGACTGCATATTGCACCTTCTTCAAGTAACATGGAGTGTAATTCAATTGCATACTGTCATCAGTTGCAATTCAAAGTATTCCTCTCAGTTCCAAATAATTTAACCCCTTAACCTCTCTGCTGTGCTGGCATAATTTTGTAAGGCTATGCATTGAGTTGTGACAAGGAATTGTTCTGGCTTTGAATCAAATCAAAACACTAGGGAGAGGAAGTGGGAAACCAATGAAACTCCTTAGGCTGATGTTGCCACTGCAGATAATGTGGAGTTGATTTAAATTTAAACAGCGTTTTTGTGGGGTTTTTGGTTGCTTTTTTTATTTTTAAAGAAAAAAATATAAATTAAAAACCCAAACCCTATTTATTTAGTATTATCTGGTTTTAATCCACTCTACTAAGGTTAGGATGATTAAACTAAGCTGCTAGGCATTCGGTGTGCAGAACTGAGCATTCACACAAGGAGTTAATGCAGGCAAACTGCTGCATTTTAAATTCATACTCCAATGTATTTCACAATAGCTCCCTCAGGGAGACAAGCCCTTATTTCCTCTGAAGGTCTTGAAACACGATCAGAGAAATCCCAGGTCTTGTGTATATGAAAACATACAGGCATATTAAGGTGAATCAACTAAAAGTATTGAGCTAGACAGTGAATGAAAACTTCTTTGCTTCTTAATCAGAGTAACCATATGGGGGTTAAACCCATTTAAATTTCTTGGCACCATCTCTTTAAGTGTTTTGCCGGAACTTTCTCGAATATTTCTTTATATGTAAATAGGAGAGAAGTTTTTGGGGCTATTGCTTGAGTCAGAAGCTTTACCTTTGAGGAAACTGAACCTGACACAGTAGGAGGCACCACGAGAGTTGGAGGAAGCTGTATGGGTGATTTTCAAAGAGAATTATATTCATAACTGTGGGAACATATTTGCAGGAGGATGGGAAAGGTAAGCAGTTTTCCCTGCCCTCAAAGTTCTCCTCTTTCACAGTGTGCCCTACCCCACCTCCTGGGTCTAGTCTAGCCTGCCTACTAAGTTGGGAAACATTCTTTTAATTAATAAAATTCAGAACATAGTTTGAACTTGAAAAAACATGTATAAAAAGATTTAGCAAAATGCTGTGGACTAAAGGATTTCGTCAGCCAAAACTGCCCACTTAAATAAATGAAAAAAAGAACATGAAATGAATTAACGGGAATATTTTTCTTCTATTTTTTTAAGCATGTTTTTCACAAGACTGTGCTTACTGACAGATGCCACAAAATCAAATTCTGAGGGCTTTGAAGTTTTTCTGAACCTCTTCATTTTTAAAATAAATAGACCAATCATAGCTGTATGCAAGTAAAGACTGATTGGTATGTATTAAAAAGCATTAATTAAAAAAAAGAACTACTGTAAGAAATATGATTCCTATAAGCTATGAGACATAATGGCAATTAAGATTTGTTTGTAACAATAGATTGTAATCAAACTATGCAAACAATCCAAAAGTTATCATAAATAACACTCTGTATTATATATTTAGGCTTATAGCTTTAAAGATAAGAGAATGGACGACTTCCATGCTTAATCCACTAGTAAATAAAAGATTTACAGAGATGTAGTTTCGCACCGATTGACTCAACAACAGAATTAACTCTCTTTATAACCTTCACTTTCTGTTTTTTATGTCATTCCTTATTTCATGTAAAGAAAAATTAAGGAAAAGAGAGGTATCAAAGCATTATATGAGTATAGATATTCTAAATTCAGAGCCAAATGGATATTTCTAGACATTCTGTCCAGTAATAACATATAGATGAGAAGGCACACACCTTTTATATACGCTAGGGCACAAACAATCTGTAAGCTGAAATGTTAAGAGGAAACTGGAAATAACTTTAGACCTTATAAGAAGAAGGTTAGCAAAGCATGGGCTGTAACCAACATCAGAAAACAAAAGTAATTTCACTCTATCATTGCATTACATTTACTCAAACATCACACTGATTCTAATTCAACAATGTGATGCACATGAGGGGTGCAATACCTATGTAAAGCACCACCACTCTGACATTCCCTTGAATGGAAATATTGTCACTCTCATTAGTGTTTGTTTATAACCTCAGAAAGCATAGTTTATGTCACAAATTAATTTTATCACAACTTTGATATGAAAAAGTCATAGATAATAGAGAACAAGGATTTAAGGATGATAACCCATGAATCACTGAAAGGCCTAGAGAGACATAAGGAAAGAAAGATCAATGGCCTTTGAAAAACATTCAAGTTTTTTGTTTTGATTTGTGGTTCAACATTACTAAACCTACACCAGATTTGCACATACGAGGTTTGCAAAATTGTTTAGTTTTACAATTTTTCTGATTTCCACAGTACAACTCATTTCTGTTGTTTCTTCTTTGCCAATATTTTATTTGCTTTCAGTCATATCACTTAACTCAAAAGGAAACAAAAACCACTCATACAACATGAAAAAAGTCAATGTAGATCAGATAGCTTTTAGAGAAAGAAGTAGTGCAGGAAAACTGTCTATCTTGCTCAACAGTTACATGTAAGGAAATGGTAAGAAAATGTCATCTGCAAGGCATCACACTTGTGAATGCAAAGGTAATGCTCACTAGCCATAAATAACAGCTGAGGTTCTGAGGCCAACAGTGACAGATAAAGTGCTTCCCTATAATGTTGTTATCAATACAAAGTCACTTTTCATCAGGAATGAACACCTCCAAGAAGCATAATAATGTATACAGGCAGCACATTGTAAAAAAAAAAAAAGACAGCAACTGCTAATCATCTTGGTTTACTTGATAGAGAAAGAGCACAGTCAAAACTGAATAGATACTGACTTTATTTAATACAGGACACCAAAGAGTGGTCCAGATACAAACCATTCTTAGTTTAAACCAATCTTGGCCATATTTGAACATTAGACTTATATGAACAGCCTGTGGCAAATGTCTGATTCCTGTCCTGGTAAAAAAAAAACAAACCAAAACAAAAAACAAAAAACCAAAAACCAAACCAAACATTTCCAACTGACCAAGGAAGCATCTGATATTCTCTTGCCTTTCTTCAGACAAACAATAAACACTCTGGACCTCTCTACAAACTACCAAGTTAATTAATTTATCATTAAACTGGGTATATTAAAATTTTGAATATATGTGCTTCAAACACAAGAGAAGTTGCATCTTTGTCAAAAAGATCATTGTAGTCACCACAAAGTGAAAGAAAATTTTAATTTGAGGTTACAGATGCTACACAAATATGTTGTTTACATTTTTGTGAATGCTACCATAATAATTATCACATATTACTTACAAAGATAGTGGGAAACGGTGTTCAGAGGTAAGACTGAGCAAAAATTCCCACTAGTGAGTCAAATCCAAAGAATGCTAAGGTAAAGTTAGGAAAGGGAAAAAAATAGCAACATCGCAATGTACTTCACTTACATCACAATTCTCCCAGTGGCAAACAAACTTCTCTGAGGTCTTCGGTAACTGATGCCAGCTACGGCTGTTCTGCAGACACGCTGGCAAATCATGGTGCAACGCTCGTAACTGAGAGCCTATGAATTTCAGTTTGGTGTGGTAACTGTGAAAATTGACGTGTGTTACCAGCTCTCTGGCATCTTTCACCCCAAATTCACAACTTCTCCAGCAACACCGGTACTGCTCTAAACACAAGAAAGAAGTAACATTTTACAGAACACCACATGAAATCTGCAGCCATGTGCCACAATAATGAGAATGCCAACAGTAATTACATGTGTAATAACTTCACAATCTGCAAGTAACCTTAGCAGAGAAGCTGGTAATTGCTATCTACTGATACTGCACTAGATAAAATTTGCAAATCTCAGCGGCTAACAGATTTTCCACTGTCTCACAACTGCAGCAATACTAGAGCACTTTATACCTTAAAACACAACTTCTTGCAGAAAGGCACTTCAGAGGTTCAATAGGAAAATTTTGTAAAAATAAGTATTTTCTTAGGTATATACTATGACACTCTTCAGCTTAGGTCACAGAGACATTGTTAATGTTGGTCCAATTCTACTTTTTCACCTTTAATTAAAACTCATTCACCTTTAATTAAAATGTCTACACCTGTAATTACACTTGATTACAGTGTTAAGAATAAAGAGCAGGATACACAAGAGCCAAAATAGTTATATTAAAAAGTCTAGTATATTATTGCCATGACATTCACAGGGACTGCCTATAATTTTCTGCAGAATCGGATTTTTTTGTTTTTAAGTACATTTAATACCATTTAAAAGATGTAAAATGCAATACTCATCATAAGATAGCACCAGTGTATGTATCGCAATAAGGCAAATACTGTCCAAACACTAAAAGTGTCCATTTTTCTATAAAGATTCATACAAGCCCTACTTTAAACTTAGACTTCTTAAGCAGCAGGACGGTTCCCTGAAAGGGAAAACCTCTGCCTTTCAAAAACAGTTTGCTAAAATCTGGTTTAGAGAATTGCACCTGCTGAGGCCCTAATCTTAGAAAAAATCCTCAGCAGAAGTTCTTATGACAGTCTCTTTCCATTTTAGTAATAGCTATCAGTACCATATCAAACATCAACATATCAAAAAATCCAGGACAATCAGATATGAAGCAAAAAGCTCTTGTCTATGGGCTTCACACAGCTGGGCCTTAGAAAAGCTATGAACATCTATGGTGCAGGCAAACTGAAGTCAGTACTATTTTCTAGGCTAGGAATAATCTTCCAAACTACAAGGTAATCTGTGAGACAGATGAGACGTAAATGACCTGCTGTTTCCAGGAGGTGCTGTAGGTACTCTTCCAAGTGTTCTGCAATATGATTACAAAATTCCTCCATGCATTTCCCAACAAAGCAGCATTCTTTCCATTCACATGGTAATATCAATTCAGTGTTCTTAAATTTGCTTCCAGGGGCCATTACCTAAAATTTTTAAAAGTACTGAGAAGTTTTAGTTATCATATTACAATTCCTGTAAATTTCTCTTGTAAAAATAGCAGTTAAACTTACAGGTTCCTAGATAACATTAACATTTTGTTTTGTTCTGGTTTGTTGGTTTTTTTTAGTTGGGGTGTTTCTTTTTTTTTATTATTGGATACATTATTTTAAGAATGTAAGGCCATATTTTGCAACCATTTACACCTTGCCAGAAGTAACATTTTCATTGCAACCATACAGTAAGAGTCCTATGATCACCATCCCAAACATGTGCTGAGGTGCCTTCATTGTAATTCAGTTCCACAGCAGTACTGTAAAGCCTCTTTCCACACAGAAAGCCAAAGTAACCATTACCAAGGGTGCAATTCCACAGTCACTTTAGCCTGACATCAGTGTGGGCTCCCGCTGAACAGGGCTGGTTCCATCCGCCCCTTCTTGTTCTTCTCAAGATCCAGCTATGGAATTGGCACAGCCAGTCACTAAACTGATGAGAAAACTGATCCAACTGAAAGCTAATTCTTGAGGGGAATGATAGCCAGACAGCTAAATCACTTTTCTGCTCAACTAGATGCACATTTGTATCAGTATAAAGGAAGCAACAGGAATATACACCAAGGAGAGATAGTTCCACTGTTTTTTTTTCATAACTCTGAACAGATACAACAATAGCAAACTTTATTAAAAACTACTGGCACGTTCTCAGTGGTTTTCCACACCCCTACTCTTCCCTCTGTTACTAGCTTCAAAGATCTGCCAGTTCAGCTGCTCAAGAGGACCACTCCCTCCTTGCATTATTCCCAGCAATCTGGATGAGTTTTAAGGGTTTCGCTAGCCTCCAAGCAGATCAGCTGATGGATCTCAGTCAGCAGCAGACTTTGGAAGGAGGATGGTAACAAGCAGCTGGGAGTAGGTTCTTCATTTTCTCATCACCACATACAGATCTGGAAGACAAGCTCTGTCCAACAGCCTAAAGCATCAGTATAAAAAGTCTTACTGTGTCTTCCCTGATGCTCTTACTGATTCTATTGATTAAAAGAAGTCAGGCACTGACATAATACTGGGTTAAAAAAAAAAAAAAATAGCATGCAAGTGGAAAAGCATGCAGGAGTGAGTGTGCCAACTCAATGGTGTTAAGCAGATGCTGTCAACATAACTGGCAGTATCTTTGTACTTCCCGCTACTAAAAATAACAATCTGGAAACATGCCCCTACCAGCTCGTTAATTACCAGAGGGCTCCTGAGAGAACTGATCGTCTCGGGCTGTAAGCGGGACTCTTCTCACATTGTAACCGGTTAATCTAAACTGCTACAACCAACCCTTTGACTTCACCAACGCCTGACTGACCTGAAGCAGGCTCTGCTGGCATCCCTGAAGACAGGCCGAAAGGTAAAACGACTACCATTTATACTACTACACATTAAATAATCCATTGTCAAGTGCTTTATTAAAGTTATTCCAGACACTGTATTAATGCTACTGGAACAACATATTTCAAGTTATAATTATTCTAATTCACCAATGCCGGTATCCACAATATCCTACCAAGCTGACTAGGCAAAAGGCAAAAAATCACCAGAGGGAAAACCCTGCGAGCGACCTTAAAATCCTCCCGTCCATAACGACACGGACCCGGAGCGTCTCCCCCTTTCCCCCGCTGATCTCTACACCCCACCTCAGCCGCCCCCANATTATGGGGGACGCTGCAGAGCGAGACAGGTAAGAACGCACACCTGTGCCGGCCGCAGAAGCCGAACCCAATGGGGGAGCGGGTTGGGCGCTCCCCTCACAGAGAGGAGGAAACGGTCGAGCTTGGGTCGCCGCCATCCTTCTCCTCCGAGCAAAGGCGGAGCGGTGGCCCGGCCAGACTTTCGGCGCCTCTTAGCACCGTCGCCGAGCTCCGCTTTTCCACGGCGCATCCCCTTCCGCGGGTGGAACCGTGGGTTGCCCCAGAGGTTTCCTTCCCCGTTTTCAAACTCTTCCCCTGTTGTTTGCCAGATGGTGCCCAGAGCGGGGCCGGGCAGGGCCGCACACCGTGCCCGGTGCAGGCGGCTGCGTGTGCAAGTGTGTAGGCACGGGTGGGGGGGACGCACCCTTGCTTAGCACGAATCATTTTGCTACTTCCGCGGTGCAGGCTAAGGAGACCCTGCAGCTCGCGGGGTCCTCCAGTTTCAGAGGGCCTCGGCAGTGAAAAAGGGGCACGTCTCGCAGGACCCCAGTGAGAGGGGTCAGGCTGCGGCGCAGGCCCCCATTTCTGGTGCTGGAGCCGAGGCTGGGCTGGCAGCTCCGGAGCGGGAATGCGGGAGCTGCGGGTGGGAGGCGAAAGTCCAGAGGACAAGGGAGGCAGGCAGTGGGCTGCAAAGGCATTTGAGGTGGTTAAAACACATCTTCCTCTGGCTGCTGTTGTAGCTACTACAGAACAATCCAATTCAGCACTGCCCACCCTCTAATTCTTCCATTTATAGTGCGGTTAGTTTAGACTAAACCCCACCATTTTCACTATCCTTGACAACAAACACAGGCACCTTTACGGGTCAGAGTGAATTAGCTGGCAATGCATGCCATGAGAGCTGGAAGCCTTTGCAGCCAAGTGTAGGAGAGGACACACATTCAGTTACTGCTTCCAGACTCTGGTAAGTGTCCTGTGCAACCAGGATTGGTGATTTCTTGCAAGCATTAATTGATTACAGCAAGTTCTTGCTCTACTTGAATTAATTCTTAAAGCACTCTTCATTTTGATAAAACATATTTAATTTCTAGACATTTTTAAAAGTCACTAACCTCAGCAATACTGGCTATACTGTGAGAAGACAAAGTAAATTAAGAAGGAAATGTATATGCGGTATAATTAGAATGACAGCTATCCCTTTACTAACTAGAAATGCTCTCCAGGGCGACTGGATTACTTTAAAACAGCAGTAAACAGAGCACTCTTTTCCAAGACTTTTCTGTCAGGAACACCTCTTATCTCCATTCAACCCACTTCTTACTTAAATAACCACACAAGTATATCATGCCTGGAGGAAAACTTAGTGCATGTTGGGATTTGCATGTATTTCATGGGAAAAAAAAGTAGTGGAAAAGGGAGGAGAGTGAATGAGAAATAGGTGCATTTGCCTTCAGGACAAAGTTTCTCATTTTTCTCTTTGATTATGCAATCTAAGCTCTTCCCTTTTGCATTTTTGAAAATGGTGCTTTGTCACTGATTCCGCTGTCTCTTCAGCAAAAATCTTCTGTGTGTGTCAGCATAGACTTCACAGAAGGGCAATAAATAAACTATTCTTTACTTTTTAAGACACACCCCCAAAAAGAACCCACTCCTGCCCAAATACCCCCAACCTATTTACGCATATCTACTTTGAAAACCAGTCCTGAATTCTATATAACAAGGGCCCTTGGGCACAGGTGCCATCTGTATGTCAGACAAAGGTCTTTATTCCTTTGAAAGCTCATACTAGGGCCTTAGCACAGCCATGGGTGTGGAGAGAAGGGAAGAGCTACTCATGCACGCAGCTTATTTTTTTTTACCTACCCACAACACAGCCAGTGCAACAGATTGAAAGCCATTTTTTTTTTTATCACCCTCTTCTTGGCACAGCAAGGAACTGGGATTAGAGCTTCCCCATCCTTTCCTTTAATAAGTTGATTTGATTTTGTTGATTTGTTTTTTGACTGTAAAACATGCCTCTTTATTCCAGTGTCACCCCCTCAATGACACTCCTGTGCCCGACTTGCATGCAGATATCATGTACACAACAGAGCATGTCTGTTCCGTGCGTGAGAAAGGACAGTCACTCTTGAGAGTGACTTTGCTCTTCCCAAAAGTGATGAAATGTGGACCTGCTTCATTCTCTTATCATTTGAGCATCTTACCCTTTGGTTCCTGCATGTTGCTGCATATAACACACTGAGTGTGTTTTACCTTTGAATTTAATTTATGGTAAACTGAACACATGCTAACGCTTTCTCCTTCACAAGTAACAGAATACAAGTTCTGCTAGAAAAAAAAGCACCTAAGAGCAATAATCACTAACATTTAGTTAACAGCACTGCATCCACCACAACTTACCATACAGTTCAGTACAGCAGGCTAAGTATGTGTTCTCCCAGCTTTTTTTTTTTTTTTTTTTAGCTGCCCTTCCAACTTATTTCATTGCCTCCCAGTTCTCAGGTCCCTTTCTCCCCAGCTTTGAATCTGTTTCTTGAAGTTCACTACATGTGAGAGGTACGAGTCTCAGAGCCACTCACATTCCTGTGAGCTCTGGAAACAGCCAGCTGTGTTGGGAGGAGATACTCAAGTGAGCGCGTGGCTCGAGAGGGAGGCTGGCAGAATGCGGCTGGTATTTGCTGTCATTAGCAGAACCCAGCGCATCAATCCCTACACATGCCAGTGCATGTGCCATCTCCTTCCTTGAGCTAGCATCGTGGCAAGAACCTCACACTCACGTGGTGAGAAGAGTGGCAATCTGTAGAAAATTGGCATCATTAGCGTCTCCTAATTTTAACTCCTCCTTCTGCCATTACTATACTTCTTTTTTTGTAGCCATTTCAATTTTTGCTACGTTTACTGAACACCTTAAAAACTTTTTAGAATCAAAATCTGTAAGTAAACAGAAAAATAAGGGAAAGCACTCAACTGACAGCAAAAAGACATTACAACTTAAAAACTTTGCTTCAGATGAAATAAATCCCAAACTCGGTAATTTTAATTGCTTTTGGCATGGCTAACAGCCATTACAGCTAATAACCAGCTTTTCAAAAGTGTTAGCATCTAACCAGGCACTGTAACTGGTCAAAACAGCTCATGGATAAGGCAGAGAGTATCATCACAACAAATGCTGATGAAATCCTGACCCTAGACTGAAGTCTCCTGGACAAGTCTCACCTTCCCTGCCACACTCAAATCATGCCCTCTCTGCCCCTCCTAGCTCAGCTGTTGGAATTTAAGTTTAGCAACAGTGAGCTTGGACTCTCAGGAAAAGCAATCTAATGTGTTGGCCATCGTTAGCTGTACTGCAGGGGCTCGTGATACCGAATTCCAGTCTGAACCAACCTGTGCGCTGTGTAGCTGGCAGCAGTGCACGTGCACAACAGCACTTTAGCACCCAGGAGGGAAAGGAAATCCTCTCAAAGCATTTCAGGGCAAGAAACATCCTTTCCGACCATGGCTACGCTGTATGGTGAAGTACCTCTGGCTTTTTACAGTTCCAATATTTTTGATCAAGAAAATAGAATAGCTTCTTGCCCTATGCAGCACAAATATCACAGTGGCATATCCGTACTGAAGAAGAGTTCATTACAAACACGACAGAAACACTTCTTTTCTTTCTCCTGTTGCCAACATGACACTTTGGGTTTGCTGTAAGGCAAAAGCCCTTAAATGAACACAAACCTTGGTAACTGATCTGACAGATGCGAGTCACTTGGGTGCAGCGTGTGTCTCCAAAACTGCTCCAAGCAGAGTTTTGCTCTGCACCGTGGTGTGAATCAGCAGCATCCTCCTCTGATATGCTTCCTTCTCCCTTTATGCCAGAAGAGGCCAATGTGCAACCACCGCAAAAAGGCATGCCAACAATACAAAGGGTTAAAGATTTTTTCCAACAGGTACGCCTATCTCGATAATAAATGTAAGGCCAAAAGTAATTAGGAGTGACATTACTTTAAATAGCACCGAGGAAATCTCATTACCAAATGAGAATTCGCAAAGCAATACTAACGAAGCTATTCACCCTATCCATTTTCATGTAGTACCTATAGTTTTTATATGATTAGCATTTGGATGTACGGTATTTTTTCCATTGAGGCATCTTTATGTATGCAGAACACTAGTAAATCACTGACAAACTGGCAGAAAATTCAGTTCTAGAAACAAATTCAACTGTTACCTTCAAACAATTTCTGGAACAATAAAAAGGTATAGAAACATAGCTGGTTAGATAGGAGACAGGTAAGTTTCTGCAAAAATACTCACTTTTTATACTGACACATCTAAAAAGAAAAGTTTAATTTTAGAGCGTAATAGCACTTCACACAGTAGGTTTTCCTGAGAGAACTCACCACAGACCATAGCCAAGAAGGATTCAGTCTCCTCTGTTTTCTGTTATTACCCAGTAACAAGCTACAGAATAAATATTTTAGTATGCTATCCCATGTTTGTGTATATTGTGGGATGTACAAAGTTCTATGAGAGAACGATTATGCTTACTGCTTTTGAAGCAAGTCTATGTGATTTGAAGAAAAATAATGTTTGATGTATTAAGGACCAGAAAAGAATAACACTAGTAGAGAAAGGGTTCTGTACCTTGATGCTCCTTTACTTCAGAGCCCACGTGCCACAGACAGCATTCAATTAAATAATAGTCTTAGCAATAAACAATGACAATATACAACACTACACAACATCACTCCTTTGGCTCAAAGTAATTCCAGTTTGTTACTGAACAGTTGTTACGCAAAATCTCCAACACATGGCTGAAAACAATAACCTTCACATCCTAGAGCTGAAAAGGCTAGTAACAAATTGGCAAAGGAAATTCAGATTGCACATCCCTTACGTAGTTCTATTTCTTGTGCAGTTTGAAACAGCATCAGTATAACTTTGGTATTCATCTGAAAAAGGCTTAGTTGGGAGAGCAGCTGGCATTCATTACTTGTCCAAGGTAAGCTCTGTCTGAAAAGGCATCAATTTCTAACATCTCCAAACAAAATAATTTGGTTTTAATTTTTTCATGTTGCAGCACACCCAAGATAAAGTTCTGTTCTCATAGGGATGTTAATAACAGTAGTAAGAATAAAATCATACTGAGAGATGATGAGGTACCACGGAAAGTCAAGGTCATTTCTAAAAGGAGTGCTCTGGGAATATTAGCTTTTAGAGAATGTTCTATTGCCTGGCCTAGACAAAGCCCTTCCAGTGGCTGTATTTTTCCCTCCTGAAGCAGAGTATTATTGAAGATTATTTTTATAGTAAGAACAATCATCCACTGGAACAACCTCCCCGAGGACATGGTACAGTCCCTGTCACTGGAGGTTTTAAAGATGCAGTTGGGCAGGGTGCTGGATAATCCCATCTAGGCTCCCTTTCCCAAAAAAGGCTGGACCAGACAATCTTTTGAGGTCCCTGCCAACCTGGGCTGTTCTATGATTTTGAGTGTACTGGGAGACTGAAGAGAGCCATTTCTTTTCTATGTGACCACCAACACACAAGCATTTATTGTGTGACCATTCCTTTTTAAATCAGCCATTTAATCAATCATTATCAGACAGGTAAGATGCTAACTTGCCTGGATGGAATTATGCAGGCTAGTTAGCATGGGAGGGATGCTCAGTTGCGGAAGGGTGCAGAGTACCAGACGATCATGGTAGGATAAAGAGATTTTGTGAAGTCAGAAAGGTCTCTATAAAGG
This sequence comes from Aramus guarauna, assembly GCA_013400195.1. Classification (NCBI taxonomy): domain Eukaryota; kingdom Metazoa; phylum Chordata; class Aves; order Gruiformes; family Aramidae; genus Aramus; species Aramus guarauna. The sequence goes on along the minus strand of VXBL01005644.1, from coordinate 229,308 downwards.
CTGATTACCTCTATATGCAACTCTTATGAAATAGACAATTACATGTTAAAATGACTCAGGTTGATTCAATGCATCATGAATGCTACTATCAGTAGTATTAACATAGAACAGACATACTCTGCAGCTAAGACAAAAAAACCTCTTCTTCCCCACTTAATAGCTTTATCACCATTTACATATGTCTAAACAAACCCCTGATCTTCTAGAAACTCTATATGCAGCACTGTAACCCTCCGTGTGTGTGTATATATATATATATATGGATTTTTTTATGTTAGCGATCTTTTATTTACCATAACAACTTGACCTAGGACCTCTACATTTGCTTTCCTCCCCCCCTCCCTTTTTTTTTTCAAAGTATCCTGCCAAAAAGATAGTGTGCCTTTACCAATTAGGCACCAAACACAGAAAAAAAAAAAAGTCTCAAGTATTTTCAAGTACATAAACAACATATTTCATAAATAAAACCTAGCTTCCTCTTGACCAGTGGGTTTGGTTTGAAGGGGAAGCATCTGTGGACAGGATAGCTAAGGAGAAACTTGACTGGCTCAAGCCAGTAATGAAATAATCCAGGTGTCAGAGAGACATAAAACTACACTTCTCAGAATATTGGGAGACTAATAAAATTACAGGGTCTCATGGTATTGTGTGAGAAGGACCTGAGGAAGAGAGAAGGGCTAGAGAATGAAAAATTCTCTCCTACACCAGTAAAATATATTATCTCTTTCTGATATGCCTCTCTGTCCCATCAAATATAGGTCCCTCTCATGCAGACATTTTATGGGCTTGTTGACATTTACAGAAAAGTAGTTCTGCTCCCAACGCACAAAATGTCCCACAAGAAACGCCTCTCCTGTACACATCCTGTTGCAACTGAGCTCTACACAGAGCCTAGCATAGCGAGCCTCTGGACACTGCTATGGCACCAGGAAAACCACTGGAGGTTAATTTTAATATCCAGACGTTTATACTTTGGAAGAATTTGTTGTAGAGATTATAAGGCATCCTTTAGGGGTCAAGTAGTCCATGTTAATACAGACTTTCAAAGCTGAAGTCATTCCTACTCATATTTTTGCTAATACATAGAACATTTTCATAAATACGATAGGCACAGACAGGATTTTTACAACCATTAATCTATCTTCACTGTCAAACACAGCAGCTGCTTTATCCTCAGCAAAAACTTTTAGCACAGTTCTGTGGCTCAGTCTGCTGCCCCAAAGGACCTTGTTCTTCAGCTATAGCTGGAAGGACAGATTTGCCTTTCAGGATTCCAGGCAGCA
>VXBL01005644.1:191562-227984 GCA_013400195.1 Aramus guarauna | reverse complement strand
TTTTTTTTTTTTTTAGTTCATTCCTGTTTGATATCAGCTGCTTTTTCTCTCTGGGAAGGGTACTATCTTCTTGACATGCAAAAGTCCAGACTGCACATCAATGTATGGAGAATGGAATGAAAGTGTAGTATCAGCAATGATGTCTTTGACCCAACCCACTATTTATATCCCCAACAGTCATGCAAACCTTGCCCATCATACACTAGGGCATACTGCCTCCATGTGGCAGAAGATGCTTCGCACATTCTTTTTTCTTGCATTTCACACAATCTTGTGTGGCTATCAATTTTGGAAATAGGTTTGGAAACAGAAGGAACAGAATCCATACCTTACTTCTGTAAGAAAGGACAATATGGGGATTAAAAAAAAAAAGTATCATATCGGTAACAGTGTTTTTCCACACAAATACTCACCAGGAACACACAGTAAAGTACAAAGGCTATATATATATATATGTATATATATATAAAAAGAATGCTTTCTCAAATGTTTATTACATGATGAAAGAAGACTAATTGAAAAAAATTCACATCCTGAACTTGATCAAAGGGGACTGATTGCTCTTCAGGCCTATGAGCTAAAAGCAAGATTGAAAGAGCAGTTTTGAAAAATTACATTAAAATGTATCACATTCTTTTTTCAGTTCATAACTGGTTTGATTCAAACTTGACTAGAAGACCATAAAAAATGCTTGAGCATTAGACCAGCTATCTGATTCAAGTAGCACTAACACTGTGTTAGGGGTACGGGGCTTCTTCCATGACTAAAATGGAAATACTTTGTGAAATTGGGTTATTTTCTTCCACACCACACTCATCCCCCACCCCAAAAGCCCCAACCTGCACCTACTTTACCAGTGTTGTTAGATACAAGACCTAAAGAAGATAAAACCCAATAAAATTATTGTTTTGCCCATTTGTGTCTTTACATTTCAGTCTCCACCAGCTGACCACAAGTGCATTCCACCTCACTGTGAACATGGTCTTCACATGTAATTTCCAGACTGAAAAGAAGTGATGTGGGATGGCTAAAAGAGTTTTGTAAATCACCAGTGCTGTCACATTTAGGATTTCCCTGCTTTGGTTAAGATGTATTATGATGCTCCTGTCAAATCTCAATCTGCACAAAATACACAGTGCAAGGGGGGTGCTAAATTTGTGGTGATATTTTTTTTCCTTTTTTTTTTTTAAGACAGTGCAAGGTCTAGAGACGGCATGAGAATCTCAAGATTAGGGTGTTGCAGGGTGCTATGCCAATTTTAGCTTACATTTCATTGTATACACATTTTCCCATTTCTGTTTGGTATCCAGCAAACAATCCTATTAGAAATTTTCCAAACATCTGTGTGGTTTTGTCTGCAAGTATTGTCCAGTTCAAAACTTTTCAAAGTATAAATTAGTAGCTATACATCTGTTGTTGTTGCTCTGTTTGAACCTGTTGCTGTCCTGACGGCTGTTGCGTTGGCTGTGCCTGGGGCTGCAAGACATCAGTCTGAGGCACTGACCTCCACGCCAGAGGATGCTGTTCTGTTATCTGGTTACTGAGAGGAGCAATGGAGTTCACCAAGGTGGTCAGGTTTATGAAATGGGCCACAGACTGAGGATTGGCTGCCTCTGGCTGCGGCTGGATCTGAATGTCATTTTGGCGGTTGTGCAGCATGGCGGAACCACTGACGGTATCAAACGTCACGGTGAGAATTGAGTTATCCAGCTGTAATTGGCGTTCAGGTGCAGTCAGGTGGCCCACAGCCACCGGTTGGAGGTTTGTGAACTGAGTTCCGGCTGCTGTCGTAATGGGGGTAACAGTGATATTTGTCAGCCCAACAGAACTGGAAGGGACTGTGACATTTGGGTCACCAAGGGTCACCACCACCTGTGGAAAAAACAGAAAGATAACCTCAGCCTTGTATCTGGCAGCTGACTACCAAATGCCAAGCATCAAGAAAGATCACCTGAGTGCTGATGCGCTCGTACGTTGCTACTGCCAGCAAGAAAAGTCATACACACAGAGGGGAACACAGAAAGCTTGGACTGTAACTTCCAAGCATAGAAATAAGAAGGTGATGGGCGGGAGGCTTATACAACATTCAAAACAAGCAACTAAATTAAGTTTCACATTTGTAGTTACAGCTTCAGCCAGTCAGTGGTATCTGCCAAACAAGGAGATGGTAACACCAAAGGAAATTAAAATAAACATGAGGAGCGTACTGGTCCAACTCCTTGGGTTTTTAAAGTTTCTATTCATTTTTGTATTACCACCATTTATCAAATTAGCCCTAAACGTTCCGACCACTCTTTTGCGTTTGCTTTCAGGAAAACCAGAAGGGTTATCCCTCTAAGCAATGCCTGCTACCCATCCCCCTGCTACTGGAGCTCACCTGTTGGATGCTCTGTACAGCTGAATTAGTCTCATCTCCAACATTCCCTGTGAATTCACCTTCCTTCTCTGTGTATTCACTGAAGGCATGGTCTTCAGGCACTTGGGCTTCCTCCTCCTCACCTGACTTTTGTTTTCGTTTCTGGCCACGTTTAAGAGCTTTCATATGCTGTTTCCCTTCTGGTAATTCTCCCTGTTCCAAGGCTAATTCCGGCTGGAGCAACACATTTCCAAACAAGACATCAAGTCATTTCGTTTAGTGAAGTTCCAAGTAAGAGGCTATCACCTGAAGCTGGTTTACTGTCGATTCTCAAGTGAAGAAACAAACTTTAGCAAAAACCTGGTTTCAGGGAATGAGACCTCACCCTGTAATTACCTCTGTTTTACCAGCACCCATGTTATACAACCAAACACATCAACAGCTTGTATCTGCTTATACACGTTAAGCTGGGGCTGACTCTAAAAAAGCACATTCCTTGCCCGTCAGCCTACGCCTAGCTATGATATGTACCAAAAAAGTGATGTCCCCACCTCACCCTCCAGTAGGCCTGGAACCTCACTGCCACCCCAATTCTGCAATGGTGAATTTACCTGCACAATCCCAATGGAGGAGGCATCAATGGTAGTAGTCTCTGGCAGCTGCTCTAAATCATCAATCCGCACAGACAGAATCTGGGGACAAAGAGGTAACAGCTCGTGACTGGCAGCAGTGCATACCACAGTCAAACAATACAGCATTGCCTTAATAAATCCTGTCACAAAGCAAATACGATGTAATCTAATGTTTTACACATATCATTTAACACAAGGGATTTAACCATGGCTTTTTTTAAAATAACCCCATGGCATATAATCTTCTCCTTCTTGCTGCAAACCAGCAAAGTTTAAATACAACAATAGAAGAATACATTTATTTCCATGTTCTAGACAGAACACAACCCCCTTGGAAGTGATGAATTCCACAGAAAACAATGTGTTTAAAAAATAATTATTATTTTAGCATTTTTATTTATAAACCTATCAACTGTGTCCTACCCCATTATTTTCAGCTGAATCTATACATATCAGCTTATCAAAGTACAGACACAAATTGCCCTCTGGATTGCAGATATTTAGCTGCATTTTTAATCAATAAATCAATAAACAAGGCTTTTTGTTTATTTCCTTCCCAGTCATGATGATAAAAAATAGGGATAGTTCAAGACAAAGCAATACTAATGATAAAGTAGTAGTGTAAAAAAGAAAAAAGCCTCCAAGGGAATGGACAAACCTTAGTCAACCTAAACAAGAAATGCTGAGGAGAAACAACAGCTATTCAGAAATTTAGAACACAGAAAAAACTTCACTGGGGTCAGACAAAACATCCCTCTAATCCAGACACTCTGCAGTCAGCATTCATCTTTAATACTAAGAATAATTTTGTACCATCAGCAGATGCTGCTATTACCTCTCTATTCACCACTTCCTTCAGATCACTTCTGAATACAGAGAACACAATGGGGAAAAAGAATCAATTATACTCCCTAATGGATGAAGACAAAACATGAAAAAACATATATTTAAGCTAAGGCAGAAAAAGAAAAGGTATTTAAAGCAATCAGAACAACTTCATTTTTAGGGACTGACAACCAGGTATGTTTACCACTGAAACATAACATAATGAAAGGCCTGATTCGGTTAAATGCATGCTTAACAGACACTACCTGAAACTGCCCCCAAAAGATCAGAAGAAAAGAGAAAAAAGAAAAAAAAAAAAGTAATTCCTTTCAAGTCACTGAGGGCCATAAACTTCCTTAAAGAAAAAAACCCAAACAAACAAACCACCCCACAATCTACCTGATAAACTAACTCACCTCTGGATGTTTACGCCTCATATGTCGACTCATGGACGCTCTGGTAGAAACCTTTGTCCCACACAGCTGACAGCTCTGGGCTTCCACCTTATCATGAGTGAGCTGGATGTGCTTCTGTAGCATGTAATCAGTGACATATTTCTTATCACAGACTGAACATGTCCACTGTTTTCCTACTGGAGGCAGATGGAAGGAAATGCTGTTAGCAACAGTCCCCAAAGATGAGTATCGTATTGTCAGCATTGCAACTAGAGGAACAAATTTATGTTGGTCACATGATGTGTAACACTAGTTCCAAGACTGGCAAGTCTATAAGCAAGTCTAGGAAGAAAATTAAGGTATTGTCTTTGGATACTGATTTTTAGAGGATTTACCTGTATGAATCAACTTATGAGTCTCCATTGTATTTCGCTCACTAAACGTCTTGCCGCAGAGCTCACACATGAAATCTTTGATTCCTGCGTGAAGAACACATTTAGCATCAGAGTGAAAACAGTCTCGGGTATCTGGGACAATTCCAAGTCTCATGTTATTGGGGGGGGAGGGAGGGAATCACAGCCAAACAAGTAGAAGCAGCCCAGATTTACCAGCTATTTTTAGCTGAGCCATGCCACTAATGTCTGGCAGAAAATGAATCCAAAAGGAATTGATGTGGGAAGTAAAAGTTTGTTTTGGGAAATGAGAACCTGAAGACCAACTTCAACCAAAACCAACACTCTAGACCTACCCTATACCAGAACCACCTCTCAAAATAGCAAAACATGAAGCCAACCAAACTATGTATCTTAATTGCAGAACAGGTGGTCTTGGCTGATGAGAGGACAAAATCTCACTTTTCAGAAAGCAGAATATGTATATTTTTTTACTAGTGTTCCTCATACTTTCTGACTGTTTTGATAAGTTCTCTTGGGAAGCATTTAACTGATTCAGTGCAATTTTTGTACATCTTTAGAGACCTCACCTGTGTGTCTTTTGTAATGCTTCAGCATGTTGACTTTCTGTGCAAATTTTCGGTGACATTCCTTGCATTCGTATTCTTTAATCCCTTTGTGAAGTTTCATGTGGTGACGAAGTGCGTGTTTTGTCTTCATTCCTGTCAGATCAAGGGTACAGCATGACAATTAGTCCATCGCTCCCACCTTCAGAGGAGAACTCAGGATGATCACGTTGTTAGCCAAGATCTCTAAGATTATATTTGCTGTGTGTCCATAATCCCATATTTTTAATTGTTTAGGTAGCAGTGCACATTATCATTATTATTTTAATTCCAGGCAAAAGCTCTGAAAAACATTTGAGTAACCACTGAGGAAGAGAAGCAAACCATTAGGGACCAGCAAAGACAAAACGTCATTAGAGATGTCAGACTTACTACTGCCTTCCACTAAAATACCAGTTCAGATCTGTTCAAGTTATAACACGAACAATTCAAAAAGTCAAAGCAACTTTGACTCTTCAGGCTCCTACAGAGAGAAACTAGTCTATTTCTTAAGCCTGAAAACAGCCTAGAATGAAGAAAATAACTTGTATTCACTTTTGTGCTACAAATGCATTGGGGATCAGGCAAGCACTCCTGAATCTGACAGAAGCAAATTTTATTAAAACCAGTTTTGTCTTACAGGCCGTGAAACTAAATTGTATAAAATTAGGGATAGTTTATGCATACATAAGATTCCTGATTAAGACAGTTTCTGCCTCTCAGAAATGTAGGATTTATAGCACTCTGAGGACCTTCCCAATATTCTAAGAATGGAAGTAGTTTTAATTCAGATATTCACCTGCTATTCAGTATCACAATTAATGGAAAACAAGGCATTAGACATACCTTTGCCACATTCTGCACACAAGTATTCTCGGATATTATCATGGACTCGCATATGTTCTTTTAACATGTCTTTTCTAGCAAATGATTTGCCACATTGCTCACAAGCATGACTTTTTACACCTTAAAAATAAATTTAAAAGACAACATAAACAAAAAAAATGTTAATGAAAAATGTGCATCTCCTAAAAACTGACTAAACTGGTGAATTAGAGGGCAACAGTCCACTTGTGTTGTCAACCACACCTTTCATGTGTATTGTAGCCCAAACTACATTAGAAGACTTTGGAGAGAAAAGCTGGCTTTTTGTGTGAGATCTGAAAAAAAGGATAAAGACTGAGGTAGGAAAACACTGAATAGCATGAAATAATAATGAGCTTTTAAAAATGATTTTGCAATAGCAGTTTTCAGCCTGTGTAATGGTGAGAAGGTGGCATGGATAAGAATTTGGGGAAGAAAAGAATACAGAATTGGGATTTTTAGCAGGTGAATCCTGCACCATATTAACTAGGAATCTGGATTGTGTGCCTAGACCAAATATCTTCATTAATACTATTTGCTTTAGAAAACTGGTCTACCCTAAAAGCATAAATATAACATCTTGTTGTAACTTACAGTAAAACCCCATAATTTATTTCGTCCTGAAAAAAGGCAGGCAGGCACTGGCAACAGAAATTTCTTTTCAAAATATTGATCATAATAAAGAAATACAACATTTTTACCTGTATGTATAAGCTTATGTCTTTCCAGATTTCCTATACTGTTAAAAATCCTTCCACAGATTTCACATGGATGGATGTATCTGAAACCAAAGAGACCAAAACCATCATTGTTTTCTTGAAACAGGTGATTTTCAGGCATGTCTGTCAGTAACTGCATTTCATTTGGTAATACTAATTACTGCAAAAGTTCCTTGAAAATGCATTTTTAAAATTAACCTGAAGAAACCCATAAGTTCATTGCAAGCTTGGCGCAGTCTGGCATTGCTACATCCTCAAATCAGTTTGTAAAAAGTATTTACCAAAATTGTAAATTTATACTTTGGAAAGCCCAAACTGGGAGGCTGTTGACTAATCATCTGTGTGAAGTGAATCCTTAGTGATATATATTTCAAGCTTTTAATAAACATTTTAACACCCATTATACAGTTTCAGATATTTTAGTACACGGCCCAATTTTCTAAAAGCATCAGGTGGCAGAGCTACCGTAACTTCAAAAAGATAGCTTCTCTTATCAGTCCAACACATCATCTTACTTCTGCACGTTAGGATCAGGCAGGTTCTCCCGATGAATGACCATATGTGCGTGGTAAGTTGCCTTCAAGGCAAAACGTCGATTACAAATGCTACAGCCATAGCCCTTCTCCTTGTGCACGTCCATTATGTGCTTCAGGTACTCCTTCCCTCTGCCGAAAGTCAGCTGTGGAATGAACCAATAGTGAATGAAAGGGGAAAAAAGTCCTTGGGAACAGCAACAATCCACTAATGTATTACTGGGATCTAGAGTCAGAGCTAATAGACATAAATATCCTGTGTATCACTCGATACAAAATCTGTGAAAGCTGGATTCAGGCCTGAACCTCTGGCCATTCCAAGCACATTGCTACAGGACATCAGTTAACCCATTTGGAAAACAAGCTTGAGATGGTATCTCTGCCTCTTATACTGCACAAGTAGAAGACCTCCAATTATTTCTGCACTGAGGAACAGCCTTGAAGAGAACCATGTCCAACCTCCACTAGCTGTCAAAGCAAGGATGCCACAGATGGAAAAAACGTTTTTTGGCCTCCAGGGGCGTACTAAGCTCTAGTCTGCATAGCGAACTTTGGCATCAGCCTCCAGAAGAGTTGGTATTTCCAGGCATTGCAGGGCAATGATACTAGCTCAGCTCCTGGAAGTGCTACAACTATGCTAGACAGGAGCTGCACTATTTAGTTCCCTGGGCTAACTAACCCTGCATATGCGTATATGCTCCGACATATTAGGGCAAAGTGCCAGAATGACACGATCTTTTGCTTCAATTTTGGAACTAGTCAGGGTATTTCTGACAGCACTGCACAGCTTGGTGAAGGTATACTTTGGGATGAGAAAAAAATAAAACGAGAGAGTCTTAAGAACTCAGAAGAGCTATTTCACTAAAGCTTATTTTATGTTGTTCTCCCTTAGGAATGCATGAACGGATACTTTCAGCCACAAAGAGCCTCCCCATCTCATCACAGGTAACACTCATTTTCCACAGCTGTTGCCTTACACAACTGTTTACTTCACAAACACCTGCAAAAACACTAAAAGCCCAGCTTCCAAAAAGAGCTTTCTAATTTGAATGGCATGATTGCCCTCATTTGGAAGCATACAATTATATATAGCTTATGTACCCATTAAGTGTCAGGCATGAAAATTACCACCTTGAAAGCAAGCACGTGATTAATTGCTGTGATATCACATCTTCTTATGCTTACTGACATAAACTTAAAATCGATTTGCACTTAAAAACAGTTTGCAGATAAGAATAGAAAACTGAAGTATTATTATCTCCACATCTTTAAAATGAAGATAAGCTAACCACTTTCATCACAGTAAGTGTAGCCTGTGAAATAAGCTCTGATTTCCAGGAGCCAAGTCAGTGGCTTAACTACCAGAATTCCCCCATCCACGTGTCAGTGTGGCCAGTTTTGCTGTTCTCCCTGATTGCTTTTGCATCTCACTCGCCCCAGCACAACGTGCTCACCAGTAAGGGCACAGAATCCAGATGGGCCTTAAGGAACCCATTCTTCCCCATTACTTCTTTACAAAATGGCAAAAGCCATGCAGTAAGAGGTTTAAAAAAATCTTCCTTTCTCAGCTGACAGCTAAGTATGTTCCAGCAGTACTTCTAATGCCATCCTGTTAGTATTAGAGTAGGCCACCACACTGAACATAAGCAGCAGCCTTAATCCTCCAAACTGGATATCCACTAGAGGACCACCTGATCTCATAAAAATTAAGTGATTTGTGGACGGTATCATTCAGAAATAACAATTTTAATTTGCACATAATTAAAAAGTAGTGTAAGATTTCAATGTTCCTTTATTGTTTCTTCCTTCAGTTTTGCTTGCTTCCTTGCACACAGGTAACCGTATGTATATTTATCTTTTTAAGTGTATAGCATTCACCTTACAGACCACCACCTAGAGTCTTAGGAAATAGCAACACTTCATAGATTAGAGGTAACAAGCACTGCAGGAGAGCAGACCTATGGACTGGCCTTCTCTTTGTGAACCCTTAATGTTATTTAAAATTCTGAATGATTTACAGACATCTACACTCCCTCCTCCCACCCCAAAACAAATTAATTTGAAAGTATTTAAAGCTACCTGGCACCTTTTGCAGCTATACTTGTGAGGCTCAGAATCTGCACTTTCATCAGAATTGTCATCATTTTCCTCTGATGAAATTCCAATTTTACCAATGAACTCTTCCCTCTGGTGATCATCCATTAGTGCTATGTCCTATGTAGGGTAGGAAAGAATATTCTGTTTTAATAGAGTAAACTTCTACTTAAAAAAGTAACATCTAGTCAGCTTTTGTTGCCACGTAGACTGCCTTGCATTAACAATTGCTGAAACATTATTTATTTAAAATATCCTCCTGCTTCATTCAATTCAGGTAAACAAAGTTCCTCTGTCCAGGATTAAACAAGGAACAACTGTTTATCCAAATAGATAAGACTCCATTTTTTGTGTATAAAAGGAACTTTACTGTAAACAGACTCAACTGGTACAGTATTACATCCATTGTTACAGGCACCACTGAGTGATACAATTTCTTTCAATTCAGTGTTAACCTAGTTACGTCAAAATGATCTGAGTCTGGTAAGCGCTATTAACAGGGTTGCGTTTGTGATTTGGAACATTTTGACAAAAGCAGGTGAGGAACTCAACACGCAGGCAGTTATGTTGGCATATGCAAGAGAATCACAATCACTGGCATGGAAAGGACAGCAACAATTGGGTTTCTCATTTGGTTGGTTTTTTTTTCCCATGCAAAGAGAGGGGATGACAGTAACCCTTCAGCCCAACCAAACCACAGGTAGAACAAATATCTGTTTGCAGCCTTCCTCTTAAGTTATTCCTGCTGCTTTAAGCTGAGCAACCTCTGTGATTCACCCAAGGTGTTTTTTCCATAGTGTTCAGAACAGTGTTCTGCAGTGGTAGCTGAAATAACTAAATATGACACTCCACATACTCCGTAGCAATCCAGATGTGGAACCACGGAGCCATGGGTAAATCAGAGCACAACCCATGTTAGGCTACTGTAGAAATGTCACTGCACAGGGTATATAATCACTGTTGTGTTGCCAGTATGAACACATGGCCATAACAGTCTCAATATATTTACTGGTATGTTTAATAATGTCTGCTAAGTAACGCGCCTTTTCTAATAAATTCTTAACACCATACCTTAAAATGGACATGAATATGATCTCTCAACACATCCACCCTGAAAAATTTACGTCCACAGATTTCACAAGTGTATTTCTTGTCTCCATGTGTTAGAAGGTGTTTGTTCATATTGCTTCTACATGAAAATACCTAAAAGAAAAGAAGGAAGGGGTTTTGAATTATGTCCAGCAGGGCTACAATTCTTTGCAAGTTATCCAATGGATAGTACAAAACATATTTACTGTCCTATTTAATTCATTCTGGCCAGAAACACGTAACAGCTCCTGTTATGCAGCCAGCAGACTACCTCAGGAACTGCTGACACAGCAAGATACACATGTACAGTTCCCAGGAACTGACTGAAATTGGCCGTTCATCAGAGATGGACTTCCAAAAAAGTTGTAGCAGAATTATATAGGGTAGATTTAAAAATATTTAAATCTTTTGAATCAAGAATGTTGCATCTATCTATAAAAAGACACATCCACAAAATCTACCTTTCACTGACATGTAACATATCCAAAGCATCAAAACCAAAGGTCTACACACCAACTTAAGAGTTGCTTGAGTGTATCTCGTACCACAAATCATTAAACATTTATAAAATCACTAGTTAAACCCACAATCCTGTGATAACAGCAACTTCAGATCATGAGTATTAAACAACCAAACTCAACAGTGCCATGACTGCACAATGAATTCACTTTGAATTCTAATAGAAAACGATTCCCAATGCATCAGTCAACTCCAGCAGTTTACATTCTGGCATAAAAACTTCACTCCAAATAATGTAAGCCCTGGGATTGCACTGATGGACGCAGTGGCCATGTTACACTCTACATTGTGCTGCATGTCCTGAAAGTCTAGTCTGAACTTCACTTTTGTTCTTATCTTTGTCTTAACAGCTCCCACCATCCCTAGCCACACTGGGCTTGGATATACAATGGAGGTAAGGCAGTTTAAAGAGTTAACATCCTGACTGGACGACTGAGCTTGCTGGTAGCTGACCATGTGCCTGTCCAAGTTGCAAGGTACTCTCAGTTGGCACGTACCTCAGTGCAAGTCCTTTACCTCAGCCTTTCGGTAGGCTGTGTGCCTATTCAGGGAGGCTACTATTGTGGTTTAAGGCACGGGGGGGTAACTTGTTATGCCATGGTAACTCATTTGGAGGCTCTGGGTTGGGGTGTACAATACCCCTGGAGTATCCTTGGGGCTACAATGCAGAACTCCACAAGGCACACGCTGGCAAAGACACCTACCTTCCCGCACACGGGGCATCCTGAAGGCTCCTTCTTGTAGCGAACCATATTTTCTGTGCTGTGCTCAAAGTCTTCTCTTTTCACACGCCTCACCCCTTAAGAGAACAGTCCCCATCAAAAAAACAAAACAAAAAAATAAACCATGGTTTTCTACTCCAATCTGCATGCCCTTTCAGGTGAATACTGTAAAGAAGAGTGAAACACTGGGAAGAGCCTCAATGCAGAATTTAATTGCTTACAAAAGGATAATTTCTAAATTAAAATGGTGTCTTAAGAATCTAAAAGCAGTCTGCCAAGGTGATGTATTGTGGCCTAATGGTTATTACACCGACTGTAATGTGTCTGAAAACAGATATTTATTGTGAACACTGGGAAACAGACCTAGTAGACTTTGGCACTTTGACCAGATATCTGGCCCAGAAATTTAACCCTCAGAGTCTCTAAGGAGAGAGGGAACCCATCTAGCATCACATTTAATGCTTGATGAGGATTTCAGACCTCTTTCTCTGCTACTTTCAGGAGGGAAGAGGGCTGCCGCTCTTCTGTAACAGCTACACGAGACGTATTGCCATTGCCATTCAACTCCTTGACCTCCAGCTGTCTGCTACTTCATGGCACAGAGGTCTGAGTCACAAGAGTGGCCAGTGACAGTCGGCTACGCCCAAAGCACCAAAGCAGACAATCTGGCTGCTTTTCTGAAAATCACCTTCAGGCTTATCATCTAGATCACTACAGGAATTTTAATATGTACTTCAGCAATCTATCATTACCCAAGTTTTTCCAGAGTCTTTGAGTACCTATAACATCCTTAGGTGTTTGAAATTTTGAACTGTAAATTCTTATAATCTCATTTTCATATATTCTCAAGATTTTGAAAGGTAACATCACACAGCATTCCATTTATACTATATTTACACAGTAGTTACTTTCAGTCACATATTGCAAGTTAATTCTCTGCTCTCAAATTTTCAAATTACCACACTTTTTTTTTTTAAAAGAAAGAATAGAATTCAAAGAAAGAAAAAGATGTAATTAAAATCAGCTAGTCTAAACTACTGCATAAGCCAAGCAATTTTCACACAACTGTTAGTAGCACTGGATCCAATCACATGAGGCTTGGAAAAAAAAAAAAGGTAGGTGCATCTCCTAGAAGGTTCTTCATAGAATTAGACAACTCCTCCCCAGGATCCATTACTATTATTTTTAATAAATGTCACATTTTGCTGAAACCTGCTACTCCAGATCAGGTAACCAACAAAAAAATGACAGCTACCATCCAGAAGAATCTAATGTGCCATCATTCCCTTAACCTTCCCACCTCTGCTGCCATTTGAAGGGTAATAATTCGGTTCATCTGCAGTATACTTACCTTCCAAGTGTCGTCTTTGATGGTCTAGCATGACATCCTTCCGGTAGAACATCTTATTGCAGATTTCACATGCAAACTTCTTATCCCCATGCTTTTTCTTGTGTTTTGAAAGATTACTGTTTGTAGAAAAGAATCTGAAACACATCTCACACTGGAATGTCTTGTCATCTGTAAGCAAGAGAAACCATGCAGCTCTTTACAGATGAAAACAGGTTTTGTATGCTTGTGAGACAGGTAGCTCTTTTGTTAGACCTGAGTGTTAATATATAATCCATCATTATATATATTGAGGAGGGAAATGCAAAAGCATGTATTTTTATTTTGTCTTCCCATTAAAAAAAAATAATAAACATCAAACAACCTATTGAGTTTATTTTTGCGGCCTATGAGCTTAAATATCACTGGAAAGCACTGGAGGGTATTTCTTCAAAGGGAAAAAATATATGACGCTAATTTGAACATGGAATCTAGTGTCGTAACTTCCTCATATGGGCTATTTCCATTGTGGTCTAGCATATGTTAAAAATTATGTGTGGAGTGGATTTTGTCACAGTTGATTCAAGCTTTTAACGTTGGTAAAATCACTGCACATACAGCAACACAGCATCCCACAAACAGCTGTGTCTAAGCACTGCAATGCTCCTTCCACCACTGGTTCCTAATACCAGCCAGTACAGAATACTCTAGAAGAAAGTATAAAATCTAAAAAATTAGATCATTCCATGATAACAGGCCTACGGTGAATTTGTTTTGTATTCGGTAGTTGAGACTTTTGTTGAAACACGGAAGTACAGTCCTGGAGATAGAATTTACCAATGCTACAGCAATCACAAAGAACTAACCATTTTAGGTGTTAGAGAGCAGAGCAAAAACTGCTGTTCATTTTGGTAACAGTCAACTAAGACAGAAAATGAGCTGCTGTCTTTGAATAAACAGACTGCTGAGGTTACTTGGCATTACTTTCCATTGTTAATAGAGCTGAGTTTTTATACAAGCTGTACCCTCTGAAAGGAAAACCTACTCTGAATGGTGCTATAAGGGGCAATTACCCAGGTGATTCTGGACCAACAGTTATCATGGGTCCATAAAAGTAATCAGGATGTAATTTTCTAACTACAAAATCACTCAGCATAAGAGTAACCACAAGGGATGGCTATGGGAGAAAAGGACGGGTGCTAGTGATACCAAGAAAGAAGCACCTAGAGAGACTACTGCAAGTAGTACTGCAAGTACAAAGAAAGCATGAGAAAACAGAAGAAAACTGTAATCCCAGAAAACTACAAACTATTGACAGTACTGGCCCCTTTTCCAGTTCCTGTGTTTCAGAGAAATGAGGGGAAGCTTAGTTTCAGGAAAGAAAGTTAAGAGATAGATGGTGACAGGGTAGCTGTGAACATACAAATGAAATACCAGTGAGGACATTAGACAGGTGAGCAGGAAATACTAAAAAAACCCCAACAACCCCACTATGTAAGTGGATGGCTATACTTTTCTTATCACACAGGAGGTTTTTTTGAGGGAAGGGAACACGGAAAGGGGCAGGTTGCTTGTTGTGATGACGACAAAAAATCTAAATGCCTACTCCCTCTTTGTAATTACTATACTGAGATAGATTTGTCGACATCTCCACAAAATGGAATGGTTAGCCATTCTCACCTGTCCTGCAGTTATGGAATTCCAATGCACTCTCTATCCGAAAGGCCTTTTCACACGTGGTGCACTTGTATCTGTACTCACTGTCAACCTGAGGATTGCAAACAGTAAGATTTTAAGAGGAGAGAAAGAGAAGTCAAGTCAGACAGAGAAATTCTAAATCTCAACTACTTTTTCTGTCTTTTCCAAGGTTTCTTCCTTCAACAGGATATTTAAATACACATTGATGCAAAATTCTCATGCTATATCATCCTGCCATCCATGTTACTACATCTGAGCTCTAAAAAAAAAAAGTAGACTATGCATCTGTGTGCATGTAACAGTCCTCCTAATAACCCCCGGTACAACACGACAGAATTTTTGAGAAGAAAGATGGAATCTGACTCATTCTCCAGCTGCAGAACAGATGCCAGCAATCTGAGAGGTTAGGACCTTAATGCTGAACAGCAACAGCAATATTCGTTGGTAAGGCCCCACTATGGGCACGTGTAGTATTTATACAGCAGCAGCCCTGAAAGGCCCTCGACAACAGGCATGGGGCTGCTACCGTAAGCTCTGTGGGTTTACACATGTGCACATAGCCCTTAATGACACAGCCTTTACCCAGGGAATTCACACGTTAAATGACGCTATAGGTGGGGATCAATGAAACAGGACAAGCAAACAAGACTGGAACAATCCTATTAAGCACCATAAACTGAAGTCAGATCTCACCTCTAGATCATGCAGGTCCAGCTAACTCCAGCTTGTCTTGCTGTAAATGATGCCTGAAACCAACTTTCTATAGGAAATTCAGACACGAAAAAGGACTTATATGCTCAAAAGCACGTCCACACTTTGCAAATTCATCAACTTTTCTAACAGATGATGTTACCTCTCCCTACCAGTTTTGTCTCGCTTATTCACATGGATATCCACTCAAATATAATTGACCCAAGCTCCCCAGCTAGCACCTGGAAGCTCATTGTACCTTTTCACCTAACCTCAGAAAGAGCCCGCTAGTCATTTCCACTCACTTCGTTCCTGCTGTGCTTGTATGAAACATGCTGCTTCAAGCTCTCTTTACGGCTGAACAACTTTGCGCATTCCTCACATTTAAATAGTTTGTCACCTGAGGGGATCAATCAAGATAAAATAAAAAAAGAAGAAAGTAGTCAGCAACTGATAATAATCAACTCCAGGCAAGACAGGGGAAACCAAAGCACAAGTGACTGCAAACAAAAAGGCTAGTGATGAGAAGCTTTAGTAATTCAGGAAATCCAACAGTGGATTTTAACCTTTCCCAACAATTTTGACAACAATTTTGTTTGGTTCCCCCCGCTCTTTTTCAGTGATTATTTTTCACAGAATCCATAGAAATAGGTCATGAACCACTGGAATTGCAGATCACAAGCTAAAAAGCACTCAGCTGACATTTACTCAGCAATGTTATCCATGTATCTGTAAAGGTGGTGGACGATGTGTATATTTAAAGCAAAGAACAGTTTTGGAAAGACTGTCATATCCTCACATCTGTTTAAAGTATGTACCTAAATTCAAATTTTAAGTACTCTAATTTTAACTTTCATCTATTATCATCTCATGCTTTGGCCTGCACAACTGAAAGAGTTTCCTAGAGACAGCTGAAAAAAAAAAAAGGCCAGAAAAAGGGAAAAAGGCCAGAAAAAGGGAAAAAGGCCGGAAAAAGGGAAAAAGGCCGGAAAAAGGGAAAAAGGCCGGAAAAAGGGAAAAAGGCAGAAGGAAAAGAGGAAAAGGAAAGACAGACAAGAGAAAAAAGAAAGAAAAACTATCTTACAATTACATATCCCAATATCTACAAATAGCCTACTTCTTTTACTCAAAGGTGGAACCAACGCAAGACAAAATCAATATGCAAGCGAGGCAAACACAAACCCACCGTGAGAACGGATGTGCCTGCTGAGGTTGCTGCTGTTCTGGAAGATCTTACTGCAGATACTGCATTGGTAGACTCGCTTGTGCTCCCCAAGCTGTTTTATCAGCTTCCGCCGTATACCATGTCTACTGGAGAGAATTAAACTTCTTTTGAGGGACATGGTGTTTTGGTGATGAGCAAACCTACTGGATTAGAGAAAGAAAGGCAGGGACTGAAAGGTATCCCACAGGTTGCAAGAAAGAGTCCCACCAGCTGGCAAAAGCTAGAGGAGTGCTGTGCTCAGCTTCTGGCAGGAGAGCGGGGCCGGGAGCTTCCTCCTTGCCCAGGCGCTCCCCTGGCCCCCCTGGAAGCAGCAGATGTCAGAGCATGGCTCGCTCCAGATAAGCATCCCTCAGCACAAACAAGGAAAAAAGCAGCAGCCACCAGCCTCAGAGATTCTCTTTGCAGGCCCTTCAGAGGAACACAAAGGATCTGTTCTGCCTATCCTCTGAAACCATTAGCACTCTTTCAGCTTAGAAAGCTCGGTGGTTCGCATGCAAAAGGCGTACAGGATAAGAGGGCAGTAGAGCACCAAGCAGCAGTACTGGTCTATTTTCCAGCACAACCACCCACCGGAATGCATTTCTGATGGCTCTGTGTCTGCTAAGGACTTCAATATATAGCATTACTAGCTAATTTTGAACCATCAAATGCCTTATCATACACAAAATGATTCAAAAAGCCAATTTTACCAAGACAAAAAGACAGAAAAGAATCTAAATTAATCAAATGATATTTAAGAGTCTCTCTGAGGTTCTATTGTACAGTTTTCCCCTCCCACTGCTCTACATCTGAAGTATCATACGCACAAATCAACATGAAGTCATTCATGAGTTAAGATGACAGGCAAGACTGTGTAATAATGGTTAGCAAAATTTTTTGAGCAAAAATATTTTTGTCTCTTTTATCACCAACATTCAATGGGAGTAATAATTCACCTTGCAGCTGCGGGAGGCTTTTGGAATCACACTGAATAAAAGCAGTAACATGATGGAAAATTAAATTCTCAAGGTTTACCCTCCAAAATTCTACCATCATCTCACCATCTGTGCACCATCCTCCAGTGCACAAGCCATCTTTGTGGCAATCAAAGTCAGCTCTTGTAGCAGCAGCATCACATAGCTTTATGCTAGTAAAAAAGAGCATCTGTGGGCCCAGAAGTTAAGCAGAGCTGTTCCATGCTACATAATCTTAACTAAGCCTAAGAGGAAATTTTGCATCCCAGAGCACTTACTTTGTCACTGAACTGATGCTATTTGTGGTGCTAGGCATCTTTCCTAAAACCAATTCCATAATTCTCTCTTCTGTAGCTGAAGGCATGGCCACCTCTTCTGGTGGGACCTCAGTTACAGCATCAGCTACACGTTCCACTGCAAACACATCATAAAAAAAACAGTGTTAATGTAGATAGCTAGAAATAAAACCTCAAATGCAGGAATTTGCTTCTGTAATGAGATGCGGCACTAAACATATTATTGGAGCATGACAAATAATGGATGGCAAATGAGTAGGTAGCACTTGCAAGGTAGAGGAAGTGGCTACTGAATGACAAGTGAGATGTAGCCAACATCTCTTATGGAAGCGTAATTTCTTACTTTTCCAACCTATTACTAAGGGGTCAGTTGAATAGGCATCATGAAATTTCCTACTAGAACTTCCCTTAAAGGAAGGTAAGGCCCCTTTCAAGAATAATCCTTCAGGTAGAGAGAGGAAAGTATCTCCTCTTGAGAGGGAGGATGCTTTCTCTCCTTTTCCTTCTTGCAGAAAGCCAGGCAGGTGTCTCATAACCACTATCCTGTGCTTCTCTGGGCCTCTATTACTAAAACGGTCAGAGGAGAATGCAAGTAATCTAAGTGTAGGTGCTGCAACATTTAAGATAGACAAAGACCTCAGAGGTAATTAATGAAGCTTGTAAATCATCTGCTTTAGCGATCTAACTAAAAACCACCCTCTTGCCTCCGTGCTACTTTTTAGGCCTTTCCGAGAAGGCATCAATACGGACATATGAAGGCATATGTGCTTAGTGTTTTCTTAAGTTTTGGGTTACCTGCAGAATCTTTCTCTTCAATAACAACAAGAGGTGTTTCTGCTTTAGCTGTTTTGGGCTTTCGTCCCCGCCTGGCCTTCCTCCTTGAGTCTGTAGTGGCACTGGCGGCATCACAAATCACTGGCTGATCCACAGGGGAAGCCTCTGCAACCTTCACTCCAACAGCCTCATTTTGGCTGGTTTGGGGGGCACCTTTAGCTTGTTCCAGGTGACTCAGCAAGTGCTCTGGTTGGATGGGAAAGAACAAGAGAGTAAGGAGGAAAGAAACCATCATGAAATACTCAGAGAGATAGATCCAGCTGAAGCCCATCTATCAGGTTGACCTCACTTAGCAGAGACTCACTTCAAAGTATTTCAAAAGCAGTCACAATACCTTCCTAAATAAAAGCATACAGTCTATTAAACATTGAAACTATTACTCACAGGGACTGAATTTTTTAAGAGATTTGTTAGGTATCATTGGAAAAAGTTTACACCCCCTGATAATGGGTACATTTTTCCAAATGCCCAAGTTATTTAGCAGCCTAAGTCCCCTTTTCAAAAACGATGCATCAAATGGCCAGAGCTCTTAAATATTCTAAGCTCTTTTGAAAACCGCATAAAATAACTGCAAATGAAATGCAGGAAAAAAAATTATTTCATTACCTTTACTACACCTGTGCCATAAATACCACACAGACAATATCACTAACCTTATGCACTGCTCATGCATATCTCCATCCTTGATATTCCTAACATTCCCATGTCATCTTCTAGACAACAGTTCTATTTCTTTATCACAGTTGTTTGCCCAGAGACTGACCACTGCCATATCCGAAATATCACTGTTTTACCTTCCCTGCGACCCTTTTTCTTAAAGGAACACAAAAATTAAAACCTTTATCTTACTGCATCATGGACGGGGTATTGCTTCCCAGTGTCTTGCTCTGGAAAAGCAGAAATCCTCTGACGCTTCTCAGTACTCTCCCATGAATTTCTAGCACTTCTTACCTGTCAGCAGCTGAGGCTCCTGGAAAGCAGATGAACACACTTTACATGTCCACTGGCTGGACTCTGCTTCTGCAGCTCCACTGCCTTCTGGAGTGTTCACTAAATTACAACAAGAAGAAACAGTGACAAACTTTGAAAATGGGAAGGCAGTAAATCCCTGGAGCTTTGTTGATCTTGCAG
The DNA here is from genome assembly GCA_013400195.1 of Aramus guarauna. Classification (NCBI taxonomy): domain Eukaryota; kingdom Metazoa; phylum Chordata; class Aves; order Gruiformes; family Aramidae; genus Aramus; species Aramus guarauna. The sequence continues at coordinate 208,085 of VXBL01005644.1, read as the reverse complement.
TAACTCCCTGAGTATCACAAGTTACACTTTAAGCAGTAAGAGGCCTACAGGGGCAGCTGGGACCACTTCAGGATTTTCCAAACACCAACTCTTGAAGCATCAGAACAGATGATAAGTCCAAACAGAAACTAAATGATGCCAGGAGAGAGCTATCAGTGCTCCTGTAAAGCCTTGAGGGGTCCTTTATCACTTTGTAAAGAACTGTGATTATCAAAGGCACAATATAAACCAATTCCTAGCACCTTTAAAACCAGGGTTACCAGTCTCCTTCTGGGTCAGCTGAGGACAGAAGCAGTAGTCTCCTTGCTCTCTTGCAGAGTAAGAATAGTTGGATTAACAGAAGTAAGGGTGGGACAACAAAAACCTGGTTTTCAGCGGTTTCATTAATTAGATGTTCTATGAAACCATCATAATCATGTTTTAATTAACATATCAGCTCACACCAGATAAAGAAAATAAAGAAGAAATTAAAGGGAAAATGGAACTGGAATGAAAAAAAAAAAAAAAGGAAAACAGTTACCCTGTTCACAGTCCATTGTCTTTAAGTATCTCTGGATTTGTCAAGAGGATCTGATAAATCTGGATTGGTTCAGAGATATTTTTGGTACACACAAAGCTGAGTATTTCACAGTTTACAAGACTCTCCCAGAGGAGGAGTATGACACAGAAATTAGGTTAAGTGAATGGCAGCACAGGAGATTCAAACTGTACCTCAGTTTCTGCCACAGATTTCCTGTATGATGGTTAGCAATCAGTTAATCTCTCCTTGCCTGAGAACCCCATCTGTAATGGGATGATAAACTTACTTCCTCCTTTTCACTGTTGGCTCTTAAACCAAAATAAAAGATTCACTGAGGAAGAGGTTGTTCCCTGCTACAAATTACGTTCAGTGTTCTACACTACAGAGATATGTTCTTATCCATGCTGTAATAAATAAATAAAAAAATACTAAACAATTCAGCAACAGAAATTCTTTCTTCACAGGCTGCATAAAGAATTTATCTTGAAAGCCAATATCTAGGAGGCCAAAACCGGCAAACCTAACACCAAGATTCTGCATAACTTTAAAAAAGAAAAGTCATATTAGTAAGCAACATGTAAGCTACTGTATCTGTCTCATGAAGTTGCAGGCTAGTAAAACTGAAGTCTGTCTTGGAAAATTGTCCCCGACTCTGCACTTCCCTTGCTCCTTACCTGCCTCAAGCAGTAAACCTAGACACCCTAGTTGTGCACTGGTTTGCCAGGAAGACTCAGGTCCTGTTTAGGTTCCCACTTCTTCAGGCTTCCAGGGCAGCTGTGGGGCAACCCAGTTTACTTGGAAGCACAGATCTGTCAGTTGGCAACAGGTTTGTACGACTTGAGGCAAACAGTCAGAATCAAGAGAGGCATATTTTGGTCTGGAAACACCAAAACACTGCCTCAGTGGGAACACCTTAGGGTTCCCAAAGTTTAACAGGCAGCATTTTGTTTCTATTGAAGTTGGACTTTCAGACTGTAGGATGAAGGATGTAGGAGGAGCTGTTCAAATTCTTCATAGTCCTCCTCTGCCCCTCTCTCTGAAAAATCAGTGATATCAAACTGAAAGTCAACTCCCCAGTCAACTTCACATTTTAGCGGTGACAATATCCAAGTTAAATGAATGGATCTTCTGATGAATTGCTCTGTACACATCTGCAACAACTCTCCTCCTCCTGGTTACTTTTAGGCAAAATTTAGCAAAGCAACCTTTGCAAAGAACAGATCCAGAATGGTTGTCTTTTCATTCTGATCTTCACACTACGTACTCTGAGTTTACTTTTAGACATGGCAATTTGTGTTAAGTGGATTCTTAATATCATTGCTCCCCTTACCAGAGATTACAGGGGGGAGGGGGAGCATTGCTTCATAATCAACCTTGGGGACTGAGTTCCTACGACACCACTAGTTATTTCCTGAGCCATATGTTCTTTGCCAAGTGTGTCTGTATTGCTTACAAGTTTATCTAAATTTGAGTTCCTGTAATCAAGTACAGTCTGAACTCTAATAGGCTTCTGGTATTATTGTAATTTGGGGATGGCCAGTGTTCTTGTCATTTCCAAGCAGCACTTACATTCACTCACAGACTCATGTTTTCTTCTAGAACATGATCACTTGAACTATCACACTTTGCACAGAGAGTCTAAAGATTTCATTTGGAATTGCCCCCACCTCAATGCTAACCTCCTCCAAAGACAAAAGCAGTTGTGTTTCTCATGAAAATCATGTGCTTAAAGGTTTATCAGCCCCTCTGTCACTTTTTAATCTGCATATGTATTTTAAAGACCATGCCCATAAAAAATAAGAAGAAAAATCCAGACTTTCAAATCCTCTCTAAATTAATATTTGCTAAAAGTTATATAACCATAATATCTGCACAGAAGTAGTACACCTAACAGCTCTTTAGATCCAGGTCCCGTCTCCCTTAAAAATACTTCAGTTTTACATACCTGCTGGATCAGCTGCTGGTACGCTGGACTTCTTCGTTTTTTTATGGGGGAAGACAGCAGACGAAGGTTTTGAAGAGATTTTATTTCCCTCTTTATCAGAATCCATCACTACCAAGCACATATCTGTGAACAGAAAAAATAGTTCCTTTACTTTCCAGACCCTTTGACTCTCTTGCTCTGTGCTAAGGGCAGTAACCAGAGTCAGAAAGTTTTGCCCTATAGAAGGCCTGCAAAAAACATTCTCATGTAAAATCCTAACCAGGACATTCTTATGCCTGAATCTCATACAATGTGCCTTTCATGTTTTGGAATGTATAGCAAAAGTGCTGAACACAGAAAGCAGGACATACCTAAACAGTATTTTTAAACACCCATATGCACACACAAATCCATGAACAGGTTAAACCAAAGAGGAAAAAGATGAAACCTCTCAGTTAATACCAAATGGAAACATCTTAGAATTCAGAAACCTGTTAATGGCATTGATTCAGCTGTAGCACTTAAGACTGCATACCATCAACATCAGCCATACAGCAGGCTGATAGCAATGGCCTCTCTCCTAGCCATTTGTCACCCCAAATTATACTCAGTGTAGCAATAATACCATTGGAGTACTCCCAACGCAAGATCAGAAGGAAAAAGCCCTGGCAATGCTAAAGGATCATGCCTTTTAGCTGTAGAAATGCAAAAGTAGAAGAAAACAAAGGGGCAGAGGAACAAAAGACTTCTGGCAATTCTAATTCAGATTCTAAAAAATCTGCTGCCTTTCTTTGCCAATGCACAAGCAATCATGTGGAATGGCAGTTCACTCTTGAGCTTATTCTAGTGGGTCCCACGTAAGGCTGCATAAGATAGAAGCAGTTTTCTAGAACTGTATAGCAGTTCTGAGCAAATACAAAACATTTTCATTACAACTGAAAAAAGAATGGCTTCCTTAGCAAATCTGCATGTATGTTTAGACTTACACTGACACTTAGGTTCTTTTGCTCTTCTACCCAGAAATGTTTTTGATGCAGCCACCAGTTCTTTAGTTAAGAACTATCCAGTTTGTTCACTCTGAAGAGGCTGAATCATCAACTAGGCCATCCATTTTCAAAACCTCAGATATATCATGGTGAAGATTCTATGCTTTCTTCTTGCTGGACAACCAAGTATGCAGGTTAGCCTGACTCTAAAGGCTAACAACTTCAGGGTCAGAGTCTATTTGATAAACAGCACTGTCAACTACAACAGTAGGGGAACTATTGGTCCCTATCAGGATTGGGCCCTTAGGAAGGAAAAAAGGCCCCCACACATACCATTGGCAATACTAGTGACCTGCTTCAGCACTGGCTTTTCCATTTTTTTGGCGTAAAAAGCTGCATACCACACTCGCAGCTCAGTTCCTGGTGGGATGTCCCGGGAGGTGGTGAAGTAAATATCATTGTCATGCTGGAAGGCAGTTAAGTTTTGATGCTCATATTCTGTGGCTGGTCGCACCATCATCATCCAGTTGCAATCATCTTCATTTGAGGTGTCAAAATATACCAAGGGCCCATCCTTCTGGAACACCTGCCAAGCAAAATATGGCTATAATAAAAGCCTACCAAATAATACAAAGTTAAGAAGAATTTTTGTTTTCTGCTTTTGGAATTGCTTCCATTCAATGTACATCAGAGACAAAGCAAGCCTCAACACTTGCAGTAAGTCAGAGACAGATTGAGAGACAGGCAGAAAGGGAACAAACAGAACTTCTATCCTAAGAATTCTTGCTATAGCCACCAGTTTCTCCCAAAATTTGAATGAGTGAATACAGGAGAACAGAGGGGAATCCAAACAGCATGCTGTGAAACACCCATCAACCCAAAGTCACATTTCTAAATCCTTACTTCTGAGTTAGTGTCGTGGTTTAACACAGCCAGCAGCTAAACCAATCACACAGCTGTTTGCTAACTTCCACACACACACAATGGGATGTGGGAGAGAATTGAAAAGGAAAAAAGAGTAAAAGTCGTGGGTTGAGATAAAGACAGTTTAATAGATCAGAAAAGGATGATGATGATGATGATAATAATAATAATACAACAAAACAAGTGATGCGCAGCACAACTGCTCGCTAGCCAAAGCCAATACTCAGCTAGTTCCCGAGCCAACTACCTCCCAGCCACCCCCCCAGTTATATATGGAGCATGACGTCATATAGTATGGAATATCCCTTGGCCAGTTTGGGTCAGCTGTCCTGGCTGTGTCCCCTCCCAGCTTCTTGGACGCCCCCTGCCTTCTCATCGGCAGGCCGGTATGAAAAGCTGAAAAGTCCTTGACCGCTTGGCAACAACTAAAACATTATTCTCCTCCTAAATCCAAAACACAGCACTACACTTGCTGCTAGGAAGAAAATTAATTCTATCCCAGCTGAAACCAGGACAGTTACTAAAACGTAAGACTGAATTCAGTTTTTACCATAGCATTTTTCCTACCAAAACTTGTCAAGAGAAGAATAAAACAAATGCAAGACAGAAAAAAAAAATTATTCTGCATGTTCCAGAAAACTAATGCATATGTCACTCAGTAAGCAAATACAATCAAAGTGAAGAGACTCACGAAAACAACTGAAATGAACTGCCATAGTCATTGTCCCTCTTGCATCATCACATGCAGAAGGTGAAAGATAAGCAGTTTTGCTGACTGTATCCTAGCCCTATCTCCTATAAGGATGTTCTCTTCAAACATGCAGAAGGAGCCTTTAGTTTGGTCTTGTGTATTTTGCCCAGAGAATGCTTGTTTAGGTAGTCCGTTATAGGGTGTGCCTAAAATATGTCCCAAATAACCCCCCTACATACAATTTTTTTCCATAGTGGTAGATAACATAAAATCATCATGGGTAAAACTGACTCTGTTATTGCTTTTCATGTGCCATGTCTTACCTTCAGGGGAAAAACTGATTCTTTTTCCAGCTTGGCAACTCTCTTGGATTCAAATGGGCCAAACTGGGTACGTTTCACTAGCTGAGTCAGAGCAAATACTCCTTCAGTCCCATCTTCCAATTGTCTTATCTCCAAATTAGAAGGCAGAGATGATCTAAGAATTGAAGAGAGAATTGAGAAAAAAACAATTACACATGGGACAAAACTGCAGAAATCCATGGAAGAAAGAAGTCAGTGTCTATTTCTGCAATCTCCAGTTCCAGAAAACTTTTTTTCTGATTTCTGTGAGGATTTATAAATAAACAGAGAACAACTAACAGAGGAGGGCTGAGTCAGTGATTACTTAAGAGAGCTGAACCCATATAAGTCCAGGGACCTGACAGGCTGCACCTGAGGGTGCTGATAGAGCAGTCCAAAACCATGAGACTACTCTCTATCATCTTGGAAAGATCATGAGCATCAGAGGACGTGTTTGATGACTGCAGAAAGACAAATGTTGCACTCATCTTCAAAAAAGGCCAAGAGGATGACACAAGGAACTACAGTTTGGTCAGCCTCACTTCAGTCCCTGGGAAAATCATGGAACAAGATGTTTCAGGAGGCACATGAGGTGAAGGTGACTGGAAATAATCACCATGGATTGATTAAGGGCAACTCATGCCTGACAAACTGTTTGCCTTCCAGGATAAAATGACCAAGTTTTGCAGATGAAGGAAGAGCAGTGGATGTCATTTCCCTTGACTTTAGGAAGGCTTTCACCACTATTTAGGATGATATTTTGTATCAAAGTTGGGATGTTATGGTCTGACTGGGCACACAACTACTAGAGTAAGTAACTTGTTGGGTGGTCAGGCTTAGAGACTCATAGTCAATGGCTCTTACTCTACCAGGAGGCCCTAATAACTGGGGTCCGGCAGAGGTCTGTGCTGGTACCTGTCCTGTTTAACACCTTTATCAATGATCTAGATGGGGCAATGGAGTACACTCCCATTCAGTTTGCAGATCACAGTAACTGAGGGCACAGTCAATATGTCTGAGGGCAGGAATGCCATTCAGAGGGACCTGGATAGCCTGGAGAGATACACCAACAGGAACCATATGAAATTCCAAGGACAAATGCAAAGTCCTGCACCTGGGAAGGAAGAAGCCCTGGTGATGGTATTGGCTCGGGGAAAGACCCTAGGGGGGGTGGTAGGCAGCAAGATGGACATGAGACCATAGCATTGTCCTAGCAGCAAAGAAGGCCAAATGCATCCTGAATAGTATGAACAGGAGCAGCCAACAGATTGAGGCAAGTGATTGTCTCCCTCTGCTCTGCACTTGCTATATCCCATCTACCTATTGCCTCCTGGTTTGGGCCCCAAATACAAGGCAACCCTGTTTTTTCAGCTCTATGCTAACAGATGAAAAGCTGAAAATAATCAGACAGGCTACTAACTACTCTATAGAAGTTGACACTGGCAGATCCATTGCCCTGTCTAGAGAAGAGAAATACAACAAGACTGCAATCTTGGTGATAAGCAAATGAATTGAAAAATGCTTTCAGTTTTAACAGAATATGCAATGTTAGAGAAAGTGAAGTTCATGAAATGTTTAACACTTCTTTTCTAACCGTAAAGCATCCATTTTATCTTTTCAGAAGGACAGAAGAAGCAACAATTGTGCGGTTAAGCAACTAGACTGTTTTTTAAGAGATTCATATCCAGTTTGTGGTTAAACTTGCCCTCAACCTCAGACAACTCACTCTCTCTGCTACTGTTCCCCAGATGTAAAAAAAAGGCTGCAATTATATTTCTTCTTTCCCTTTCTTATTTTACCTGTTTTCAGCTGTAAACTCTTCAGAAAAATAAATACATTTTTCTGTTACACAGCCATTTTTAAACTCGGCTTTCAAATCCACTATCCAGCAGCAAACACTTCCACTAGGGAACACTTACACATCTGCATGTCAAAAAAGGCTGAAAGCCAGTGCATGCACCATTTTTTCAAACGTTCACAGTTGGAATATCTGGACAGTATGGTAATTATCTACCATACAAACAAATAAAGGCATTAAATTGCAAGGCAAAAAAAGAAAAAAAGATAAAAAGATAAAAGGTAAGAAATAACAGTTTAACTTCTCATTGAATCTGCTTAGTATGAGCTAGAGGCTTACTGCACTGCCCAGTTTCCGTGTTTAAGAAAAGCACTTCCATCACCAGTTTCAACTATTCCTATGGGCATTTTGAAATTACCCTCAAGAACAAAGCACCTCTGGTGCCAGGGCTGTTAACACAGAAGTCCCTATTAACACTTGCTGCAGGAACTCATCCATGGCAGGTTTCCAGATACAGGTGCCTGGCAGGAGCTGCAGGGAGCTTCCTTTCCTGGGAAGGCCCAGAAAAATGGCTGCGGCTTGTGCACACATGCAGCCAACGTACACTGTGGGACACCAAGAGCACTCTGCCCAGGCAGAGAGTGGTCATGGCACGCGCACGGCAGACCCATCACATTCAATATTTGTCACAAAATGATCCTGGGAATACATAGTATGGCCTACACAGTCATACTTGCTGCCCACGTGCCCATGTTTTCTGTCCATGACTTCCCAAGAAGAAATACGGAAGCCCTAAGTACATTATATAAAACATGAAGCCATTTGAACTTTCTCCCCTTTTCGGATTTGTACTGTATCTTCACGGTAGTTGTTTCTTTGCCTTGGCCTATGTTTTACACTTTAATATGAATCTTGTTGACAATGCCTGATTGCCTTTCTCTCTAAAAATCACTACTCAGTGTTGTTTTCTTCTAATTAGATTTAGTCTATTTGTTTCTTCTGGCAAGCATGAACGTTTCTGCTGTGCTGTCACAAATTTTCTGACAGAACATTACCCCATATCATTTGTAAAGACTCACAATAATAAGAACTTGTTTTGCTTCTCAGTGGAGGAACTACAGAGGTTATATTAAGGAGGACACAACCATTCATACAAATGAGAAGCCCTCATATACTTTTCTGGAATTAATACAGTACATCTGAGGGGAAAAAGTTGCAGGTACTCGACCAAAACAGAAGTCATCACTCCATCTGGCACCATCTGCCTTTTTGCCAGAAACCTCAGGAAAAAAAAACAAAACAAAAAACCCCAAACAACAAAACACAAACCAAAAAACCCCCAAAACACAAGTCCTGATGAGCAGCAAGTTATTTTTTGGCTTCAATTCAGTAGAGCACTTAAATGTGTGCATCAATTTTTCTATTTAATCAAGGCCATGTGCCTTCCATAGATTGGGACTTTACTTTTAAGCTGTCAGCATGACACCCATTAAACAGCAAATATGCTTTAAAGAACAAACATGGGTCTTGAGTTAGTCAGAATGAACACAAACGTTCCCTACCTTGCCCTGCTCAACACAAAGGAGTCTTTGACCGTCACCACTGGGCCCAGTTCAGGACACTCTGAATCATGGTACTGCCCACAGTCCTCACACCCTGCAAGGAAGCAGACAGAATACAGAAAGATTGATGGAAAACACTTTTGTAAGACACATCAAGAGCCAAATACAAAATCTAGCACCAAGCAAAATACATACATATAAAGGCAGAAGTTTATTTATATTGCTTAAAAGAACATGTATAATTGAACATCAAGTTGACAGCTGGCACCTGTGTAGGTGAGATAACACACTGTGATCAGTACTATCAGAAGACAATTGTTGAAATTATCTCTCAAAGGAAAGTAATTTCTTACATCCACAGTGAATATTCTGCTTAAAGATGGCATTATTCTTCAAAGTGCCACAGAATTCAGCAGCTAACGAAAATCACATTACTACCTTCATCAGAACCCAGACTTTTAGAAACAGCTTGGGTAGCATGGTCTTTTTTAGCGATAGGAGGCATAAGCCCAGAACCAGCAGCAGAACTGGCACAGGGCCTCAGCAGGGCATGAGCGTGCCGTGGGAGCCCAGCTCTGCCTGGAGCCATGCCTGGCCTGCTCACGCTCCTCACCTACAGCGCAGGACAGATATCTCCAAGATACCTTCTGGTGCCTTTCCAAACAAGTCAGCAGGCTGTGCGATACTCTTTGGCCACTTCTTAATTCACTGTCAGCTTACCTAAATTAACTTCTAGTTTAAGTGGCTGTAAATTACCCAGAACTGAATGGTTCCTAAGAAACAATTTTCAGATTAGGATAATTTGAGGCTTTCTAAAATAAATCAATTTAACAGGATTTCAAATGCCTATACATTGCTTCACTATGAAAAATAGCTGTCAAACTGCCCTGCCTGGTCAGCTGCTGACACAGCTTAAGAAATCATTGCACAGGGGTTATGTTCCTAGAGTGCGATTTCCATCTGAGCTCCACGCTCACAAGGGCAAGTCAGGTAACTCTAGCAAGGATGCAAAGTAGAGGGTGGTGACGCCTTGTTTGGGAAGAGAACAAGACAAAAGCCATGTCATTCCAGGGTATGTTCTCTCTGGTAAAGCTACTCTGTACTCCTAATTGGAAAACTCTCCTTCCCAGTATTTGTCCCAGTGAACTAACAAAAGGATTTCTTCTAAGATGTTGAAGAGGGATCCCAAACTATAATGCATGGCTCCACGTTGTTTCTTCTTCTGGCAACAAAACCAGTTTAGCAGTGAAAATCCACATACATCTGACAAACAGCAGTACCAGCTCGTGCAACCCCCAAGCCCAGCTGTTGCGTCCTGTACAGCTGTTTGTGCTGACTTCTGGTGAACCAAGGAACAAAACAGCCAGCTTTTCCCATCAGTTTATTTTTCAGATGAATTAATTTCCCAGTCCAGTTTGCTGTACAGCACCAGACAGCTGTATCAGAGCAAAAGATCAGCAGGCAAGTGCTATCTACACAGCACCAGCATCAAAACTAAGCCTACAGCCAAACGGCCTCCCCCGTCCCACACTGTTTACCATACCACCACCCCCCTTAGGTGTGCCTGTAGCTCACACCACACTTAATATAACTGAAATAATTTGGGCTAAATATAAATTTCCAAAACCAGAAAGGGTGGTGGAATCACAGAGGAATGTGTAAACCAGACTGCTGAAAAGAACTGGATTATCGTCCACAAAGGGTTGTCATAACCAATGGGGACAGGAAGGAGTAGCTGGAGCGACAGCTTCTTAAACTGGCTTTGCTGCCCAAGGAAATGAAGCAGTCATTCCCCTTATCTTTTGATTGCACCTAGGTACCCCTCACTTCTGCAAAGATAGCCACCGCACAGGTTCAACAAGGTGCAGACAGCACTGTCCGAAACTACATGTAGTAATAAGCTATGCATTTCTCTCACTCATTTGTGGATGAATGATCAAAGCAGGGGGAATATAGTGCCACTGTGTAGCCTGTCTCTCAAAATCCAAGCAAGGCCTTAGAGCAGACATTCCCCAAGACTGTTACACTTACCATATACACTTACACTTACACTTTCAAGAGATTATGGCCACAGGAAAAATACAAAATGAAGCATGGGGATAAATGGTAAAATAACCTGGGGGGAGTATATTCACAGATTTCTATAAAAATATTCCAAAACTCTTTTATGCCTATGAAATATGTATTCAGTTATGTTAACTATGGGAGCATACAATATCATTTGAGTGACATTGAGTGAGTAACAACTCACTTTTTCAGAATATAAGCAATCCCCACGTCCCATGGGAAAAACAGAGAGCACAAGAAAGCTCAAGAAATTCAATGACCATGGCCTCCACTGAAAAGGAAAAATCACGTTGTGTGACACCTTCTATCTGTGCAATTAGGGAACGGTATCGCATCTCCATCCTTGTTGCTATCCACCAGTGTCTTTTTATGAAGGGGAAAGATAAGGAAACTTCATCGCTGGTATCTGCAACTCAGTAAAAACACCTGTTGAGTCAACACCATTTTTGAAGGAACCCTGGTGAATCTACAGTGGAGGGTAAAGTGCAACTTACTTTCTGGTATAGTTGCCATAAGGTTAATGTGCAGCTGTGGAGCCATCAGGGGTAAAAGACTGTGGATGCATACCACCAAAGACATATGCTCCATTCTGCTCTTCCTAGATCAGATCCACAATATCTGGGCCCTCTCTACTCATACAAGTAGGTAAGCGGACTCTATATCTCTGAGCTTTTTTCCACTGTAACACTAGATCCTGCATGTCCAGGCTGGTGACAAAGGAGAGGCTGCAGGGCTAGTATGCCACTGAGAAACAAGCCTACTAGCCAAGATCCATCAAGCAGGGGACACAGCCCACCACACTCCCTGGGCACACCACCACTGAAGCCTCTCTTCCTGCACTGTGATCCCATGAGTCCAGAGGTCCATGAGGTCATGAGTCCATGAGGTCACGGAGGCCGCTCTGGCACACAGGGTTACGTAGAAGGCAGATCACAAAGCCAAGCGGCACAAAGCACAGGCATAACCACAGAGGCAGAAGAAAACACAGTGAGTGCCATGAGTAAGACTCATCGGGGCAGCTGGTGCATCTCAAACCGGGCTTGTCCGGAAAGAACAACAAGCCTGCATCCTCCTCCTGTGGAGATTCAGATCTTCAACCCAGGCTAGAGGTCAGAGTTCCCCACAGACACCTCTGGTTGCCGAAGCTGGCTATATAAACTAATGTATATATATTAGTGTTAGGCCTTCAATCTCACTGACTCCAACCCTGAAAAAGCTGTTCTGCTAACTCACGTTCAGAGGTTTCTTTGTTTGCCAACAAAACCAGGAGAATGTGTATGGTTAAAACGAGCAACCTTCTCGCCACTCCTCCATAAGCTGTTTGAGCTTCCTTTACGTAAATACTTTTCCAAACAAAAACTTAGTCTGTTTTAGTCTTTTAATTTCAAACATTCTGGGTAGACAAGTCACATCATGAGAAACAGATCATTTGGATTCCAATACTTACAAATAAACATAGTCTCATCACTTCCATCTTCAGCCATTTTTTAAACCTGCCAAAATACAAAAGATGAAGTTAATTCTGAATGCCTTACCTTCCATATTACATCTCTTTATGGAGTAATGATGCTGACTGACCCAGAGCATACCCAAACACATCAATGGAAAGTTAAAGAAATTAAAGTTGCTAAAAAAACCCCAGTGACTGCTGTATCATTATAGGTGTTGCTGAAATCACTACCAAGAAACCTAAATGTCTGTAGATTCATAGGCATTTCTCTCTGAGGTGATGCTGTCTCACACAGCTCCCTATCCCTCCTCTCGCCAACCTCCAGCTATTCCTGTGTGTCCCTGCACCCCCTGCTCTAAAGTCCTTTGGACCCTCAGAACAAGCGGAGCCAGAGGACTAATCCAGGTCAGCAACAACCACTGCAGAAACAAGGTCCATCTGGTTCAGTGCAACAATTTATTGAACAGTAGCTTAAAAAAATTATCTCTGAAGGGCGGATTACTTATTTAATAAGCACAATAATCTTAAGAACCTGAAACCTGCAGATACGATCACAGATTTGTTCCAAAGGCAAAGGTATACTGTGGTAACAAGCATCAGAAAACCTGGGAAAACAAATCCTGTCTTTGTCACTGATCTTCCATGACAAGGTAACTCACCCATTTGCTTTCACTGGTAAAATAAGGATAATCTATATTCGCTTTTATAGATCAGTTTGGGCAGTATATATTAAAAACCTACATAAATACTATTTATTGCTCCTCAATGATGTCTAGACAATCTAAATTATGGTTGGCAAATAGTGTGTGATTATGTATGGCTAAGATGACAACACAAGCAGGATCTAGAAGATAGTTTTCCCTTTTCTAACTATGAAAAGGCCCTCCTCTCAGTTTTTCCAATGCTCCAGTGAGAGGCAAAGCAACACGAAGATCATGACCCAAGTCTATGAGAGAATGAGGCTGCAGAAACAGCAAGTACATTGGTCATGGAGAAAACAGGAAGGAGTAAGAGACTGAACCCGTGAGAGGGAGGACAGGAGGAGAATAAACATGAATGAAGACACACTAAGCTAGCAGAGCCCTGTTTGAAAAAAAGATAAAGCATCTGCTACTACAACAACAAAAGCCAAGGACATGCACAAGCGCAGCCATTACTCAGGATCAGTGTAGGAGCAGGAGTCCCCGTTACAAGTTTACTGTTGAACACTGATGCTTCATACGCTCTGCCTGGCTGGGCCGTGGAAATACGCCTCAGGCTGGAGCCTGGAGCAACAGCTACTTCTGCACAGGTACTGGCTCTACTGACTTCTCAGCAGCAGCGCAGCCCCTGTCCCACACAATCCCTTTCACTGTTTCAGGAAGGACTCCATAGTTGCGCCAAGGCTCCTGCTGATGCCGTGATGGTACCTGGGCATGCCAGGGAGCAATGTCTGTCTGATACGCAGCTGCCAGCTGCACCTGTGGTCTGCTCCACCTCAAGCCTCCGCCAGAAACTGCAAACAGGTTCCTTCACCAATCCGTAGGGTACTCCCAATTAGCAAAGGACAGTCAATTGCCACACAGAGATACACCGAGTGGAAAGCCAGCATGCTGACTGACAAGAATACAAAGTGACACCTGGTCACTGGGGCTCTTGGTTATGGCAGGAGGGATCCTACTGCTCAGTTATCTCCTCAACTTAAGGAGGATTTTGGTCACCATGTCTGGGCAGCCTGGCATTCCCCCACAGCCTGGCCCAAGCACTGCCCTCCCCAGCTCCACTGAATGTCAACAGCACGATCGCCCCTAACACCTGCTTCCCCAGTAAGGGGCCAGCACTGCCCATCTGTGGCACAACCTAGGCGTTCCTTGACTACAGCTTTCAGGGACTAAATTCATAAAATAAAACACGTAAACGTTTATACAAAAGCCCAATGCTGAGCACGAGCAGCAATTCAGGGAATTTCCCAAAAGCTCTTTTTCTGAAAGCGCTGTAAACAACACAACAGGTATTTAGGGAAACTCAGAGTATAACCATGTGAAATAAGCTGTAGGTTAATGTCAAAAACGGCTTGCTTTGCTTTTTAACCAAGATGTTTTCTGGATGCTCTGCGCTATTTCAAGGGGTGTACGTCCAGTTATTTTTAGATAGTTTGTGTCCTGGCAAGACTTTAATCCTAAATATGGCTGAATTAACAAATACTCTGTTTGGTCAATGGTTCGCATACGCAGAGGGGACAGTGCAGCAAGACCAGCAATATTGCTGTGTGACCTGCTTGTCAAAGGCATTCGCCTTCTCGGACTTTGCTGCGTCACATTCTTCACGAACAGCAGACTGATGACTTGCGGCATTATAGAAGCAGCAATGTCAGTCTTGTTCTAGGGGCCATCAGACAAGAACAGCAACAAAGGGGCAGAGAAATCACAGTAACATAAACGTTGTTCAAGGTGATGAGGAAAAAGTGGAGAAGCTGCTTTTTGTAGCAATTACTTTCATTTTCCACATTGTAAAATTTCTGATTCGTCATCTGTCTTTCCTATGCGCAGCACAATGAGCTGCTATGCTCTGAAATAAACAGGAACACATAACGTATTATGTATCAAATAAACTCACACCTCAATACATGGGTGCCAAAAAGAGGACTACCTTGCATCAGTATTTGCATCTTGCTACAAATTCCTGTGTGGTGTTTCCCCCCACACGCTTTACGGAAAGCATAGGAAAGGAAGAACTGCACCAAAGTGGGTTTAACCATTCTGCTTTGCAAACACATACTACTTCTCACCCATAGATTTTAAAACTGCTCACAAATCTCAACTGTATTTCCTAAGAGTTTTTGAAATAAATAACATTATGCCACCCGCTCCGGGTAGTAAACTGAGTTACAAAGTGCCACACTAGCTCACATGATGGCACTGAAGACAGACTTCAGAATTTTTTACCCTCATCTGCTGTTGCTCTAGGCCATGTCTGATTTTTTCTTTTCAAGCATTTGTATCAGAAAACTATTCCATTAAGTCACTCATCCTACCGCATATAATTATGTTCTTCTCTTGCAGACATAATCAAAGCTTCTGGGAATTCCAGATATTTTTATATAAAACAGAGAACAATGATTAAGCAGCGAATAATCAGGTGAAAAGCTACACAAAAGAAATTAGACTACAAGTACAAGCCCTAACTCTTAACTGCAGTAAAAGAGCAGAAAACCAGAATTTTCTGCTTGTATAATTGAGTGATTTTTGTCCCCAAGAGCAGAGTACGCGGCTAAGCACACAAACTCCGGCTGCAACACGGGCCTCTGAGCACTCTGAAACTCGAGGGAACCCAAACGAAGACACTGAGGGGCTGCAAAGTCACAGGTATCTGCTCGCGGAGCATGACTTGCAGTGTTAGCCTCAGGGAACCAAGCCAGCCATAAGCTATCAAAAAATGTAAGGCCTGGTGTCAAACCATACCTTTCTGTAGTAAACCGCTGAAGAAAGAAATCAGGCTCCAGTGGTAAATTGAGTAATTTTGTTCTCACAAATAGATTTAAAAAACAGGTAAGAATTAAAAAAATAAATCAATCTGAATTTCACGACCAACATACTAAAGTTTCTTTTTTCTTCAGCCTTTCATTAAAATTCCATAATGGACTTCTACTAGCGTAAGTAACTTGAAAACACAAGCGGACGGCATCTGGAAAAACGTGTGAAAGCAGAATGCACTTAAAAATACCCTTTGATTTCTTCATGATGTAAGTCTAATTTGTTCACACTACTGCTCAGAGTCATCGGAAACTATCTGGCAGAATATCTGGTAAACTACAGTGAGGTCTCTACATTTCTCAGCAACTATGACTGTTGTACCAGTTACTGTTGAGAAGGGGAATTATTTTGGTACCAGTCAGAGGGGGCACAGATGAATAAAGTGGGTGTTGAGTTTATGCCACCAGCCCTCTCCAACATTTCCTGCGATCACGTTCACCCCGCCTAGGGTGAATGAAACAACGTTTAATGACGGCGAGCAGAAAACAAGCATATTGCAGAAAAAACGTGTGTATGAAGCACTGCAGACCGAGGCTTTCCTCCTCTCCTCTTGGGAACAACACGCCGCACCTTCTTCCAGAAGGCAGGCACCTAGAGACGCAGGACAAGGGCAGAACCGCCAGCCAGCGGGTCATCCGTCCGCCCCGTCGCCGGTAAGGGCCGGTTCCCACACTCGGTTACCAGACCTGCCTCCTCTTCCTCCCACCCTCTTCCATTTGTATCCCGCCCTCACACCTGGAAGCAGTCC
>VXBL01005644.1:148030-191028 GCA_013400195.1 Aramus guarauna | reverse complement strand
GGGCGGCGGGCGGGAGCGCGGGGAACCGGCGTTACCTGCCTGGGGAATGGCCAGACCCGGATCGGATCCGGACTCCGGGTTCCGATCCGCTCCGGAAACCACGCGCCACCGGAAGCCGGCGCGGCCGGCCGCAAAGCACGGTGGGAAGCGTAGTCCACCCGCGGCGGGGAGGGCCGCGCGGCCCCGGCCACGGCGAGAGCCGCCGCCGCCGCTAACGGGGGGAGGCGGCGGTTCTGCCCGGCGCCCTCATCGCCCTGGCTCGACTCTGTGAGGGCAGCGATCTGCCTGGCGGCGGCCGGACCTTCAGCACCGCGTGGCGAGGATCCCCCCAGCCGGGCCCGTTGCCGGGCGGGTACAACACCTGTGCGAGGGGCGGCCGCCACCTCCCGGCCGGCTTCCCCCCCGTACCGCCCTCCGCACCCCCGGCGCGGCTCTTCGGCCCTGGGCTGGGCTGGAGGAGGAGGAGGAGGAGTGTGGCTGCCATCGAGCTTGGCTGAGCACCCAGGTGGCTTTTCCCTTCTCCTGGGCAGCGTCAGCCCCGAGGTAGGAGCGCCGTCGGCAGTCTGTCGAAAGGCACTCGGGGGTCGCAGGAACGCCCCCCCAGGCACACAGCAGGCTTTGGGCACCATGGTTTTTCCTCAGTGAAGCCCCAAACAAGTACCTGAGTGCCCGTCTCCTCCGTGCCCAAGCCCCGTCGAGGCTAACAAGTTCAGCGCTCCAAAGTCTCGCCAGCCTGGCACTACCAGGCTGTTATCAGGGCCCAGCCCTGCTTTGCTCAATAGCAAAGAGCACGGCCACGCATACGCCATTCAGGAGCAACCAGCGATGCAAATTTTTTTTATGGAACGGGCTGCCACTGAGACCTGGTGCCCAGGAAATGGAGGGTGTGGACTCAGTTCCTGCCGCTCAAGAGGTTTTACACCCGCAGTTAAGGTTACTGCGGTGCTCGCCCCTCTCCCAGCTGAAACGTGTGCCGTGCAGGCAAGAACATCCTTGCAGAGGCCAGGGCCAAGAAGTATCTACGCTTTATGTATTCAAGCAAGATGCCCCAACTTTTTCCTCCGGTGAGAAGTGTCACCTACAATGGAGTCTCGCCAAAGCCTTATGCAAGTGCTGCCTGCCGCTGTGGTGCGACTGGCCAGTCTTCACAGTGAGATTCAAAGACGATGGCAAGCAGGGTCCAGCTCTGTCCCTTCTGGGGGACGTGCTCTTCTCACGGCTACATCTTTAACAGCTGGCTAAGGCCAGGCCCTTCCTCGCTTCTCACCTTACACGTCCCACGTCCCCTTCTGTGCAAGTACCCAGTTTCAAGGGGAAGGTGTAGAGACTATCGTGACTCTCTTCTTAAGTGCTTGGGTAAACTGAAACAATACAGCTTTTGAATTTTGAATTCTTGGCAAAACAATTTAAGGAGGGGGAACAAGTTTCTTTAAAAATGACTCACCAAAAGTTTTCAATGAGCACAGGAGTAATAAGTACGGGAATTTTTCAAGGGTTTAAGAGTATGTACAGGTCATTGCTTTTTCAAAGACCTAAGCCGACTGGCCTGCAGTTTGGTATAGTCTGCTTTTACTTATTTTCCCTGTACATCTCCGTGCATATTCCCATTCACAAAGCTGTCATTGTTCTCCACTTAGGTTTCTCCAGCATCCAGTGCACAAAGGTGGTTATCCTACTTTCCTACTTGCAAGTGCATTCACTTTCTCAGAATAAGTATTAACTAATTCAGAATAGTTACCTTTATGTTTCCTAGCTGCAGCAGTCTGGATTCACGATGCACGTGAGTCTGGACCCTGTACCTCCAAAATTTCTTCTTTCTTTTTTTTTTTTTTTTTTTGTCAGTATTCCTACCTTTCTGCAGAGGTAGGAAGACATCGGATTGTGAACTTGCACCTTACACGAGGCTCTCTGGGGTACAGAGATGAAAAAAAATGAAGATCCCTTCCATTGTTTAAGAACGATGAACTGGAGGAAAGAGTATGGTGCCAGACTGAGTGCTACATCCATTCTTGCTCTCGCTCTGTTTGGTGTTGTCACTTTTGCTAGCGTACACGAATGGCATCACACAAGATAAAACCTCACCCAAGATTAGAGCAGGAAGGAAAAGTAAGGAGGTATGCTGGGAGGCTGTTAGGAAATCTCAGCTAAGCACTTCAGGAATATGAAATAAACGCACAGAAATGTGGACAGTAACTCCCAGTAAGGTAATGTACAATTTCCTTGCAAAAGAAGGGACAGCACCTACTTTGGGGAGGAGAATAAAAACACTATCATGGCTATTTTCATGTGAATACCTATTTTTGGTGGGGTTTGGTTTTTTCCCTCAGTCTGGTAGGGCTTTATGGCACCATTAATTCAGAACATAACTTTTTCACTAAAATGATTGCAAGAGAACCTTATTCCCAGGCCGTGCTCATTTTAGTACTCGTGTCTTCTATATAGGATCTAGGCCCCAATGCTCATCCTTCTTTGCCTCCCAAATTACAAATGGTTTCAGGATAATACAACATAACGGAGAGAAAAAATAATGAATAACCAGAATGAGTTCTACAATTCTTTCTGCCATTACATTCCCACCCCAGTCCATGTTTTAGGTGTTTTTTCAGGGAACAAGGAGCTACCCGATATGGCTGCGGTGATCAGACGCAACCCAGTGTCAGCTCGGTGTAGGTGGAGAACTCCGCTCCTGAATAAACAGAAAAATGGACTGTGTTGAGCAACAGGTCAAATTAGTGAAGGAGAGTAGAAAACCATTATGTTCAGCTGACTAAGTATGTAGGACAGTGCACTACACAGAGACAATTGGCTTTTATTGTATGTACAGCAGTAGTTATTTCTTTAAAAAATCCTCTTCTCAGGCTTTTTAGTGATATAATAAATCTGTACATCATAAACTTCTTAATTGCACCAACTTAATTTTGTGTACACACAGAAAAAAGAAAAAAAACCCACCACAGAAAAAGTGACTATCACAGTTGAATGCAAGAAAAAAAAAAAAAGTTTTAACCCACCTGGAATATCAGAGCATAATACATTATTGGAAAATACAGAGTTACGGTGTTAGAAAGACCTCAGACCCATCCTTCCCAGTTATTTTCACACCATGCCAGCACCTCGCATAGTAGCAGCTTGGATATCCTCAGTGAAACAATATTATTCACCCTTAAATTAATCACATTTGTTATATAGTTAATCTTGAGTTGTTTGTCACCAAGGCTGGGGCTTAGCAATGTACAGAAGCATCTGCTGACTTTAAACACATGAATAAATCCACTTAGGTCCTGTGGAGGTCAAAGCATGAGGTCAGCTGTTCCCACTCTCCATGGGAATGCCTTAGCCCGGAGCTACAGTATACTTAATTCTGTACCAGGATAAGCGCTTATCTCAAACTTCAGTTCTACAATTCAGAAACTGCAATAAACTAAAATGAAAAAGCCATGCAGCTCCCACCTTGTACAGAGCTCTTGCTCCTTGTAACACCTAGAGCTACCAGAGCTGAAAAAGGTGTTAAAACAAGAGCAAGGCTTTACTTTTGCTTCCCTGTACACATTTGGCTGCATTTTCTATAGTCAACCTCGCTTTTTCCTACCATGCTTTGCATATCATGAACACCAAAACTTTACAAGAAATACACAGCAGAAAGCTTTCACTTGAAAACCACCTAGAACCAGCGAGGAGATGCAGTACGAGGAAACGCTGTAAAATTTCACTGATCCTCAAAACTGGTGTCATTGCCAGGCAATAGAACACCTGGAAAAAAGCAGCACTGGAAGCCAAGTCCTCTCAAGAGTAAGACAGTAACTGCAGGTCTGTAGGACCTGGAGACCCAACCTCTTGCCCAAAGAAAGAGCAGGGAAAAAAGAAAATCTAACAGAAAGCATAAGAATAAAGCCCGATATTTCTGCCTGCACAGTTTATGACCTGTCCATTAAGTTGAAGAAGTTTGCCAAAGGTATTTTGCTTTTTAAATTAATATCAATTTTTCCATGATGGCATACCTTCTTCTTCCTGCTGCCCAAGATTCACATTTCATATATAGTGAGGAGTGAGTGACTGTCATTTCTTCCTGGGGTGAACTGGACATGAAGTACTGGTGACCCAGGGATGAAGGACTCCCTCCTCTTTAAAATGACGTTTAAAGTGACCTCAGTCACTTTTAAAAGAGTTACCTAGCTTGTATTCACACTTGAGATACTAGATAGTTTTATTGCTTTAATCTACAAAGAGAAATTTAATTCTTGTACTACTTACTTGGTCAAAATTCACACTAAAGCCAAGGCAAATCTTGGTTAGGTAAGGATGCAGGTTGTCTCCATCAAGGCAAATGAAAAGCTAAAATGCCATAAAGCAAAAGAAACCACTAACACAGATTAAGAAGGTTCAATTATGGGCAGAAAAATTCTTTAGAAAGGAAAAACATATCTGCATCTCTTAATACTCATACAACAAATACCATCTCTTCTTTGCTGTGCAGAACATCCAGAAACACAGAAAGTGTAAGAAAGGAGGCAAAAAGGAAGAAAGATTTTCACAGGTTGTTTCCAAGCTCTTGTTCTAAAGTAATTAAATTGGAAGACAGAAAACAAGATGTTTTCAGTGTATTATCATGCAGACATTTGTTCTGCTGTTCAAATGTGTCATTATTAAAATTATGAAGATTGCCAAACATAAAAGAGCAAAATGATTCCCTCCAGCATCCTTCACACAACTGCACAGGAAACATGCAGCACGACAGTATACGTCGCAGCATGACTTATGCCAGTTTACAAATCCAGTCCTCCCCAACCAAACTGGTGGCATGGCTCATGCTGATTGTCAGGATCCAACTCACACTAAACTAATTACTAGTACACAAAACAATGTTTGTACTTAGACAAAATGACAATCTAATCATCTCAGAAGGGGGGAATGGGATTAAATATTATGGGCCTTCGGGGCTGTCACGACTGAGCAACTCAGTTCTCCCTCAGTGGTTAGTTCTTTAGCTTGTTTTTACAACAGGACATGAATTATTTGTAGAGGAGTTGGAAGAGATGAGGAACACACCAGCCAGATGTGGAGGTCAAACATCAAACCAAACGATGTAAACATTTTCCTGAAGAGTGAAGGCAATTAAAAACCAAGGTTCCCTTTTTACCCCAAATGCCTTGCTTTCCTCATCTTGAGAATTAATTCTCTCTCAATATATGTGAGCCCAAACCCTCACACAGTTTGTTCTCATCCCCACCATAAGGACATGCATTTAGGGAATCACCACGACCTTAAAAAACAGGAACCAAAAAACCACTTCAGTGCATATCTGTTCCTTTGGGTAAGCTACAAACAAGCCCTACTCCTGCATTCTGCAAGTTATTCAGTGTTATTTCCACTCCATTCTACAGAACATGATAAAGCTTCTGTAAACAAAAATCCCAGTTCAGTAATTTAAGCAGACTTCAAGTAGTGTTACATGCTCCCTTTACATTCCCAATTCCACAGCTCCTTGCTTTTAGTGTAAGGGGTGCTAACGATGGAGCTCGGTCTTACTTTGATTTTTTTAACTCGGTGGCCGGTTGTGGTTTTCTCCTTCAGCAAACAAGACTGAGCATTTGAACCGTGGCAGGGATTTGATCTCCAGCCTGCCCCATCATGCAGAGAGCTCTGAGTAAAGGCAAGGGAAAAAATGTATGTTGAGAGAACATAAAATCAGGGGTTTTTTAATGCTCGTATCATGAACCACAACATGGAACAAATGAAGAAACCTAACTTCTACTTTGTATTCAATTAACAATAAACAAAAAAGCGTTCAAGCACATTCAAGCTAGACAAGCCTATATTACTGAACTGGGATTTCTGAGCACATTATGGCTCTAGAAGACTCATTTGTAACCTATTTTCAAAATGCAGAATATTCAAATGCCTTCAAGTGTTTTCATAATAAGCAGCATGCTTAAATGTACAACTATTTGATAGTCGGGACTGCTGTACTACCACAGGGATTTTAGGAGGTTACACATAAACAGTATTTTTAAACAGTAGGTTCAGTTAAAACATTTGCACAGTTCATTTCTTCTAATATTTTCTTAGTAAAAAAGAAACCAAAAAGCCCTCAACTTTTAAATTCTTTGTAAAAGCATTTACCTAGGAATCTGAAGTCCATTAGAAGTTTTGAAATGTGTTTCTGTTTGTCAGTGACCTTCTATTTTTGAAGAATGGTTTAAGTTGAAAGCCCAAATATCTGCCAAAGCGGTTGATGCCTTTTAAGGGGAGGAAAGCGGGGTGGGGAACCACTGTTGGCAAAGCAGGCACAAATCTATCATCCATTCGTGTCGGTAATTTAGATGGAATGAATGTTTTTCTTGGCTAAGGAGAACAGGCTTGGTCCTTTGTCCTCACTAGGAATGTATACGATGGAAAATTACAGGTATGCACGAAAGATGGTACCTGTGAAATATGGACTGACATTTTATTCTTCTTAATAGCCAAAACAACAACTATGTCTTTACCTTCATCAGTTTTCCTTTTAATTTAAAGGAGCCAGCTGCGATATTTAACGAGGGGGAAACAAATGCAAAAACCTCCCGCAACCAACCACTCACCACCTGACAACACTGGTAGATCTAGGAACTGAAAGATGACTAAGGGAACTGTTATTTTTGAAAAAGCTTTCCTCACAACTGTGTTTTCTAAGATCTCAGTAAGTGTTTGGCAAGTGAAACAAGCTGTCTAATGAAAAGCATTATAGAGTTAAATATGCTCTATTCATCACTTATTGCTCCTAGCTTTGCATTTGATATGATGGTTAATATACTTGTCTAACAAGTACTTGGGAGAAGGAATTAGAGCCCCTAAGACAGGTATTTGCATTAGTAATGCAGCTTCTCACACAGGGAAGAAAAGCTACGTAGAGGAATTTGTAAATGTTTTGTTTGCGAGTAGACTCAAGTAGACTTTAAAAAAAGTTCTGTTTTTTTAAGCATAACTTATGCACAGAACATTAAACAATATGCTAGTATAAGTATTTGCATAATTTATTGGTTTATGGCTAATGTCAAAGGCATCTCTCCACCTACATGGACTGAGCAGTTATTACAGCAGGCTACAGTTATTACAGTAGGCTATCTTAATCAGCATTTCAGTTCTGCTTCTGAAAACTTACCCGTTTCCAAATTACAATACAAACTGGATCTGGGTCTCTCTTTTCCCTTTCAGCCTGACTAGAAAAACAAGTTGAGACTTGCGTTGCTACTATTCCAGGCTGCAGTAAGGAAGCACAGTGGTATCTTCTCTCTTTATGGTGGTTCTGTCATCTACAGCAGGTACGATGTTTCAGTTCTTAGCTCCCAGTTAATGTAAACAAGGTCCTCCCCACTTACACCATTCCCCACCCTCCCTCATCAATAAACCACACAGTCCTCCAAAAGCTGTCACAGTACAATTAGCGCTGGTTGTATTTGGAGGAGCAACTTCATACTCAGAGAGAAAAAGTGTTCTGGAAAAATAAACAAAAAAGACAAGCTTTCTGTTTATTCCTGGACCACTGTATTAGTGAACATCATTGTATGCAAGTCATCAGCTGTATTTGTATTCTCTAGTACTGCTCTGTAAACAACTGGTCAACTGATGTGCAAGCATCCCATCGAAGAGTGTTCAGTCTCATACGTATGGTTCTGCCGAAGCACCGTTCAGTTTGTTCTTGCTTTTGTTTTTGGAAAGGAGCTTTCTGTTCAGAATACGTGACAGCGTGCCTCCCTTCTTGCGCGTTTCCTCTGACAGTGGCTGCTGCAGGTAGACAAGATCGTTGTGCGACTGACTCATTCCTGGATCCTTCTGATGATGTCTCCGGCGGAAAAAGAGCTTCGCACTTTTTTTCAAAATCCCACCTGTGGAAGCAAACAGCAGAGGCGCAGGACACTTTAGACAGAACTTTCTGTTTGGAGCTCAACTTAAACTAACTGCAGCACGACTGAAAAAAGCCATGGTCTTAACAATTCCAGTTTAAGCATCACCCCAGTAACTAATCAAACAATGTTAGAAAGCTAAGAGCATGGCGAATTTATAGCAAGGATATTGATGGTTTGTAACCCAGGGGCCATAACAGTACGAGTTCCACCTTGGAACAAGTGATTTCAGATACTGGCAAACATGAGCAATTGTCGTGCTTTCTGCCAGAGGCACATATAGGTACACTACATACTACTGAACCTCCTTGTCCCCCTCTTGATCCAGCTCTCTCCCAACTGACCACCACTGAGAAATTCAGACTCCATGGAAGTGAGTATTTCTCTGCTTCTCCTCATTCCATGCAAGTATCATGCAAACTGAATTGCTTAGGTTCACGACAGACTGTGGTAGTTCTAGGTCTATGCATATCCACACACTCTTACAATTAGCAGAAACATTCAGGAGAGAACTCACATCTATTGCTAGAAGAACACTAAAGAAAAAAGGAATTTTCCTTCAGTTCTTTCGGAAATGATGCTGTTGAAAAGGAAGGAAAGCTACTGTGAAACATGCCTGTAAGCAATCAAGTATTAATCCTCAGATTTCAGTTTCTAAAGCCAATCCACACATCTTATGGAAGTCTCCTTCTTTATGAGTTTCAAATGCTCTTCTGAAAGCTGCAGTAGTGTTCAAACACATGCACAACAGTGTTTGGTGTGGGTTGTACACTGGGTTCTCACACGTCAAACAGGCATATCCAATCTTTCCAATACAATAAAAGTACAGAGTATTTTATAAAAAGAATGAAATAGAGGAAGTAATGTTATTCTTCGTTGTTTCAGAGATCAAAGGAGCTGCAAAGATTAGCCCATGATGCACAACATGAAGGTGGTGTTTTAATTGGAGGTGAAGGACACTGTTGGTGCCGGAGAACAGTACCTGGCAGTCAACCTGCATGCAGCAGGCCTGCACAAGCCAGACAGCACGTATTCTGCACAAATTCAGTAGCACCACCTAGAGTAACAATCACGAAGCATCTGCTATTTTAAAATCCTGTTAGGAACAGCAATTCACTTCAAGCAGATTAAAAATAAGTATTACATCTGCTTCCAACAGGTTCAGAAATTTGTTCCAATCTCTTCTGCAGTAAATTAAGTGGCTTTATTTTGTTGCATTCCTTCCCTTGATCCCATGTCAAACCTATTATGCAGCCAAGGCAAATGCAACTGCCATCTCACCAGGGACTCGGGACTCGTGTTGCCAACACCAGCCACCAGTCCTCTTCCCTCTTTGCAAGCTTGGGTTGTTTTTGCAGCCACCGTTCTGCCAAATTCCACCTTCCCTTTCCACGCGCATATGCATGTCTGATGTGTAAGGCAGCTCGGTGGCAGCTGGCGGAGATACCGCCCCGAGCTACCAGCAACACTCAAGCTGGTGTCAGTACCTCAGCCCCAAGTTAAAATAACAACAGTTTTGTGCAGAATTGAGTAGTGTTGTTGTCCAAGTGGCAGGAGCCAATTTGAACGAAGGAGGACCCAGGTAGCAAGCCAACACAGGAGCCTTCTGGCAGTCAGACCAGTACGTGAGGGCAGTCATCTCCCTGGCAATGCTTCCACACCTCGTTCCCACACCGCTGTCGGGTTTCCCGATTCTTTCTCGATTCAGCTATTAATTCCTGTCACCGCACCGTCCTGATTCTGCTTTTCCTCCCATTGCAAATGGATACAAAAAGCAACACACAGACCAATTATTTCATGCGATACTGTGCAATAGCTAGAATTACGTATTTGTCCCCCGAAGGACTTGACACAGGCTGTGTGTCATTTTGCACAGCGACAGCTGCAGAATAGGTATTTCATGGCAGCTCTGCTGCACGCAGCCAGATGCTTCTTTGTTCAGACCAGAGCAGTTACAAACATGTGCTTGGGTTAGTAATAACTCTGTATTTTAAGGACTAAGCACCTGGGAGGATATTCTAGCGTGTTTTGTCTTGCTGCTTGCTGAGACTTTTCTCACAGGGCACGATGGGATAGGAGCAGAAATCAGCTGAAAGCAACTGGAACTCGTGGATTTGAAACTTCACTGCTCTCCCATCACCCTCTGATGGATCTTTTTGGCAAGGCAGTACCACTTCAAGCTGTTGTCAACAGCATAAAAGAAACAGTGTTCAACCCCATGATACTGACAGTTGTTAATATGCAAAAGCTGGAGGGGGGGGGAATTGATGAGGACTTGCTGCTGTGTGGCTTTTGTTTTAGCAGTCAGCTGTTCTGCCCAGCAATCTTGGCAGCTGCAGCTGAAGCTGTGCCAGCAGAAGGAGTAGGACAGAAGGGTTTACCCGTAAGCAGCTATTTAGTCCTATTCATTCAGACTGATTTCCCATACTAGGAAGTAGAACCGAACCAAGAACACTGCAAAAATTGTGCCGGTGGCCTGGGACAACTCGCTGCAGCTGAAAAACTGCAGCGCTTCCCTGAGAGCAGCACAGGCTCAGCACAAGCAGCAGCCCGCCCCCCGACACGAAAGCTCCTTGTGTTTTTGGAGGTACTGAGGTCATTGCTACCTGGAAGCTTGCCACATCCCCACTGCCGCCCATCGGTCTCTAGCCAGTTTGGTACTGCCTGACAGTGGCTCCAGCTGTTGTGGAGGCATGCACCCCTGCTGAGAAGGCAGGGTAGGGCAAATCACAAGCTTGGCAATGCTCGTGCTGTTTGCATGCTTACTTCTCAAGTTCAACAGGATCCATATGCCAACTCTGCCCCTAACACCAGGAGATAAGCAGAGAGCATGTCAAGAGTGCTGTACAGACTGACTGGCCTTCGTAGGCTCCTCTGCTCTAGTTTAGGGTGTTCTGAAAACACTTGTGGGGCTAGGATCACTTCTGAATCTCATTTTTGTTAATGAAGGAAGATTTCCGTCCACATCTAGAAGGATATGAATAGAGATTGCTTCTTTCCATTCCTTCCCAACTTCCAAAACAGTTTTTATCCAGGTGGTTTTGTAAATACCTGCCGAGGTCCTGGTAGCTCTACAAGTTAGGTCTGAAAAGAGATCTAGAAAACTGTAAGCAGCAGGTTTTAAAATAAGCTTTCTGTGTATGCATGTCCAGTTATGGGGTTACACACACATGGTTTGCATGAGCAGATTTTGATTGATAACCAGATAATAGAGGAATGGGCATGGTGGAGAGATCAGGAATGTAGAGCACCCCTCCCAGCCTTCCTTGCTATCCGTTCTGCGTGACCCACCTGGACAGAACGACTACCAGAATGATTTGTTACAGCATAGTCTGCTAAGACACCTGAGCACGGGAAGGTAATTTTGGAGGGAGGAAAGAAATGGATGGGGGAAGAAGAAAACAGATGCCGAACTATGTTTTGCTTCAGTTTTTACAATGAGCGTACCATTGTAAAGCTACATTTTCTTAAAAAAAAAAAGACAAAAATAACTTACTGTGTAGGTAATTAATTCTGGTTGGCATAGTAGTCCTCTTAAGTTTATAAAAGGGAATGGGTAAGAAAGAGGAAGTCAGAAAGGTAAAAAACCAGAAATATGCAAGAGTAAAAAAAAAAAACCAGACAGTGCTAACTTTAAGACATTAATACATACACAAGGCTTTTTAAAGCAGAAGGGGGTTTGTTTGCTTTGTTTGGGTTTTTTTTGTTGTTGTGGTTTTGTGTTTGTGGTTTTTTTTAAAGGGAAAGCATTTGACAAAACAGAAACCTTGAACTATTCAAAGCTAACTGAAGGCAGAGGAGTTGAAATGTTTTCATATATCACTCCATAAAAGCTACTCAGCTGTGACAAAGCAGAGATTCAAGACTTCCACGAAGTGATCTGTGTATAAAGAAAGGTATTTGAGACAGTTTTTTAAAATATTTTTTCAAGAAAAGACAACTGTCTCAAATATTAGAAATGCTTTGTGCTTTTTAACAGTCCTATACCACATCATGTAAACAGGATCTTTAAAAGCCTGATCTCTTTGCAACATATTGCACAGGAAAAAACAAAACTAGACAACAGCTCACATACAAGCTTGCACTTGCTTGTTTTAGAATAACATGTTAAAGAAGAGTCTAGAGGTTTTACAAAATCTCATTCTGCTTCCTAAACTTCTCCAGGCTCCAAATGACACAACCCCTTTTACAACTAACCCCCTACCTCTGCCCCAAACACACCCAAAACTTTCCAATGCCCGACCGTCTATGTCAAATTGATGGTTGCTGTACCATCCTGATCTATTGTGTGGAGCAATACAACAGTGAGAAGGCCCTAAAAACCTCAATGTTCTATGGAGAGTCTCGGCAAAGAGGTCCAGTGTTTGTCTTATGGCGGGCGGGGATACAACAATCTAGTAATATTCTGAGGTTTTGTAATAAGCCATTTTACAGTATCTCTGGGTAAGGAAAGAATAGAAAATAATAAAAGATGGCTATGGGTGAGCAACACAACCATTTTTGCAACTTCAACATGCAGCATGTTCAGGGCACGGTCCACTACACCGGCTCTGGTGCCAGACTTCCTAACAGCCCTGTGTTTACCACATAGCCACAAACCAGTGCTACAGCCTCAGAGGTTAATGGAAACACAAAGAATCCTAAGACATTTTCAAACTGCAGCTGTCCAGGTGTGTAACTACATAAGCAAAATGATCTGACCCCTTGTTTACTTATTAAATTACCTTCTATTCCATTTTCTTTAGCAAACTACATACTAATGAAATCAGTGCAGAGGGACAACCTGTTCACAAGGCAGTAAGAGCAAGTGTGCTTCTGGTTTAGCTGTGGTGCTTCCTGAACACACGCTTTAGTGGGTGCAGGGGAGTCTTGTGCTCAGAGATGTGAAGGAGGAGAAGGAACGTATCAGAAAGCAATCGTGGAACCCTGCCACTTTCACGCAGTAACGGGGCTGCTAATATAGCACAAGTCCTTGTTTACAAGAACATGGTTTTCATCGAGCAATTGACAATGTGGCTAGTTATTTCTCTCTCAGACAACTGAATTGGGCTTAATGAGCTGCTCTTCAACTTCTAAGGGTGAGCCCTTCTGTTTCCTGATGAGGGGACTGTAAGAGAGCCTGACCCGTCTCAGAGAGCCAGGACTGCACTCTTTATGGCCGCTAGTAAGACAGCTTCAACCAACACCACAATCACAAGGAGTTTAAAAAAAAAAACAAAACAGGAAGAAAGGATGAACTACTACAGTGTTGCGTGACACTGCCAATTACATAGACAAAGTGGCCATTCACTAAAGCGGAGCTAAGGATCACATACCTTTAGATTTTTTCACGCTCCCCGTTTCTGACACACTTAATGAGCTCCCAGATATTTCCTCACAGGTCTGGTCTAAGAGCGTGTCGGTGTCCCACTGTTGGCTGCCGTTCTCCAAACCCCAAGCCTTATGGGCACTTTGCCGTGGGTCAGTATCAGGGACTATTTCTGAAGCACCACACGATAGCTTTTCATCTGAGGTGACTTTTGCAACAGCTTCCTCTGCAGTGGGTGGATCTACTTCTTTGCAGGAGCTGTCCATGGCTGCAGCATAGTCCATCATCAGTGCAGCTTCACTGTCCTGAGATAAAGAGGTCTGCCGGTGAAAACAAAGAGATGACACTGACACAAGCCGCTCTGCTGGAGGAAAGAAACAAGCCTCCCTACAAAAGTTCTTTTCTTTACACTTTTACTTGTATTGCTCAGGGCTATCAGAAAGCCATCTGAGGCTTCCTTAGCTCCACTAAAGGAGAGGAGCATGTAGCCAAGTTTTAATAATGTTGTTAAAGCCATATGACTGGAAAAAAATATTTAAGTACAGGTCTCCCAGCTGTGCCCCACCCCACTGCTAATAACAGGACTCTCTCCTATACGTGCTGCTGTAATGAAGTATCAGCATACAATAATCATTTTTAAGAAAATCTTAAAATAATCTTTTTAAGAAAATAAACATCAAAGTGTTTCATCTTGTAGAAGGACAGCTAAATACAGATCCACACAGTCCCAGTGCCCCCACGTCCTAGGCAGATACATCCATCACTGTGGCAGCTGACCCTCACTCCCCTCCCCAGGACAGCACAGTGATCACGAGGGGATCTGTGCCCACCGACTCGGCTTTCGCTCAGCGCTCTTTAGGGGTCTCCTGCATAAGAGGAAGATTTGACAGCAAGTGTCCATATAGCAGCCTGCGGGGAAAGGACTACAGGCAGGCACCAAGCAACAGATGGGAGACTGGGGCTGTGGATGAAGAAAGTCTGGAGGAATGCTATATACCATGTGAGGAACAGTCTTCTGTTTGCCCTCCTGCTGGAACAGAGCCCAGAGGACATTTTTCAGAGGGTTTTAACAACTTTGAAAAGAAATCAGAAAAATCTTTCATACTTTTTCTGTTCATCTTCCCTCCATGAGCAAAACACAGAGAAGAACTAATTATGCTCTGTTCTCACCTAAATTGGTTTTCCCAAATCCCTAATCACCCCACTCCCATCCGAGGATACCATGCATTTTTAGTCAGGCTGTCAAATCTAACGCTCAAAACCCAACACCCTCCCCAACAAACCCACTCTGATTTGGCTTAATTTGAAACAGCTACTGAAACAAACTGGCACACAGACCTAGATCCTGCAGAGACTGCTGAATGAGAGACAACAGAACGCACATTAAGTTAGTATCCCACTCAGTGGAGCAAAGACTTTACAGTACTAAGCATTAAATGTCAGTGTTGTTTTCTGCTTTACCTTCGACACCCCTGATATGATAATGGTGCTTTTCTTTCTAGGTGACTTCAGCTTCTGCTTTGCAGACTCACTTAACTGCCGAATGGCTGCCTCTGCAACAGGATCAGTGCCATTCAGTACCAGCAGTTCTGAAAAGAAAGCATTATTTCAGAGGGAAAAAAGAAAAACAGGAAAAAAACAGAGCAAAGAGAGACAGAGTTTGTTCTTGACTTAAAATTCAAAGAAATCAGCAGAAATGGTATAAACACCAGGCATACCGAAACATCTCCCCATTCACCACCCAGCTACTGGGTCTCGTCTTTCCCTTCTGTCACCCATTCTTTTGAGATAAGGTACCTGAGTTGCACTTACAAGCCCTTGCCCTGAGCACAGAGCAGGTTTTGGAAGCCTAGACAAAACATCCAATTATTTCAGTGCATTGCTACTCTGAGGTGACTATAATCCAGAAGTGGTGGGCAGAGCATCACAGTCACAAAGAGCCATAGTTCTAACAGGGTGCAAAGCTGACATGTGCTACTACCTCTTCAGGTAGCTATTTTGCTCTTTTTCCAGACATCCTTGTTTGGCATTTCCAGATTTGCTACGGCACTGTGATAGAATGGGGAAAGCAAAGTGGCACTCACTCTGCTCTTTATCAGCTGCTTCCAAAGCCTGGAAAGTGCACCTCCTTCTCCCCTCCAAACATTGCACAGGGGTACAAAACCTGCTTTATAAAATGCTCTTTAGTGACAAACACAAGTTTATTTTTAAGCACGGCCATTCCTGGCATCTAGTATGCAAGTACTTTGGGCACAGCAAATACACACTAATCAAATTCGTCAGGCTTAGGAACAAAGAAGTTAAGTGAAGGAAGTAAGAAACTAAGAAGGTTAACAAGACAAAAATCCCCATATTTAATTGCCTGAGGTGGGCTTTTCTGTTTTAACCACAAAAGAATACAGGCAGGAATAGCACCAGTATTAATTAAACTGAGCAGTGTCTTTTGTTACGGTGACATTAATACAATAAAAGACGAGACCTGAATAATTATGCTGCCCCAAGTGTTTTGAATACTCTTGGAACTTAAGAGTATGCGTGCACAAGGGGTATGCATGTCCACGCATGTCTGCACACTCATTATAAACTTCTACTTTTGCATCTCCCTAGCCACTGCAAAGCCCCCAGGAACAGCTGAGAGCATCTAGGACAGCATCAGTGGCACTTGCTAATTCTTAGCGCTGTCATCACTTAGAACTATGGCACAGCCACGGCATCTTTTCCATAGTGCTTGTTGCTATTTTGTCATGATGTTTGTAATAACCACCACCTAAGTTATTGCCATTCCAAATGTTTCTTTGTATTTCTTTCATTTGGCTTAAACTTTCATTCTAATGAGTAATTCTTCCTGCCGTGTTGTATAAACATTTCACAGAAATTCCCCTGCTCTCCCATAAAAACATTGTCCATATCAGTGCGCTCTAAGTTGTCTTCAGATGAGCTTTCCAGTAAGTGCTTTGTATCTTTAAAGTCATAAACAGTTATGAGAGTCAACTCAAAAGTCTAGCCCTATCTTAATATTTCCAAAATTGGCTTAGCAATACCATGCTGCTTCATAGTATCAGACTACTTCTTAGCCTAAAGGTAGGGAAAGATTCAACTGCTATTACAGCTATTCTGGTTCACACTCTCCCCCTATTTCTGTCTTTTGGCCAATACATTTCTATCACTCAGCAAGCCCCCTGACTGTTCCAGGAGCAGTCTAGATCATCTCCAGATTGTCCCATCTTCACTCAAATCTGTACAAATAAAACTGGACTCCACATCACGTGCCACATCTTTATTTACTGTTGCCTACAGAGCTACCGAAAGATCGCATGGGGACCACACAAAGGACTGAAAAATATGCAGAAGATTCAGAGTTGCAACGCAAATAGGTAAAATGCCCCAGAGTCAAAATCAGGTTTAATACAGTCAAAGAGAATTTATAACCAAAGTTATACCAATGCCACCTGACACTCTGAAGACACTTCACCTGTATGCCAGGTGACTTAGCAAGGTGGACAAACAGGTACAGCAAGATTGTGTATTTGCATTAGCACAAAAAAGCCCAGTGGCAGGGCTAGGAAGAGAATTCAGCCTTCCTTACATCAGTCCAGCCTCGTCCCTTCTGTTCCAAGAAGGGGGGACGACTTTGCAATGGCCTGAAAGGTAAGTTTCACAGGGTGTTCATTTTGTGCACTGCCCCCCATGCTTTTATAAAGGAGGAATCTTTCATTCAAAAGTAAGAGAGAAGACAGCCTGGCTTTTCTGCAGTCACCTCCCCTCTCCAAACCACAGCTCATTGTTATTTACAGAAAATTAGTAATTTAAATCACCAATTAAAACCAGACTTCTACTGCAAGACTGCTATATCCCTAACCACAGTACTTGC
Organism: Aramus guarauna; assembly: GCA_013400195.1. Lineage (NCBI taxonomy): Eukaryota > Metazoa > Chordata > Aves > Gruiformes > Aramidae > Aramus > Aramus guarauna. The sequence goes on along the minus strand of VXBL01005644.1, from coordinate 173,969 downwards.
TAACATAAACAACTCAGTGCCTGCTGAAAGGCAGTAGCCATATGGGTTCACTGTTATTTTAACAGGATTACATTAATCCCATGTGCAGCAGAGAGAGACACATTCTTATTAGCAGCTTTAAACATTTCTATTACCTGTATCCGAAGACGATAAAGTTTTGCTGACTGGAGCACCATGAGAATGGATAGCTTGAACAGAGAAATCCTTTTCAATCACCTTTACTTTAACTGGAGTTTTCACAGGAGAATCTGAGAACCAAGTTTTTTGGTTATTTAAACTATTCAAGACATTTATTACAAAAATAATACGAATTTACTATACCGATGTTAAAGCCTGTTCAATAAGTATTTGCAAAAGTTAATACAAATTCTCAATGCATGCTCAATGGTAACCTGGCCCCTAAAGACTTGTGAAGTGTAGGAATTTGTTGGTTTTAAACATTTTACTGTAATATGCTAGACAACACCCACTTAAGTAAAAGATCTGCTTTAACAACTTAAAAGAATGCAGCTCTTTGTGAGATTTCACACAAAGACTATTTAGAGGTTTTACTTTCACACTTATCCCAAGAAAAATTAGAGAATCTATTCCTGAAAGACAGGCTGAAGAAAACCTTCGTCACAAGATGACACCAACCCTCATTAGAGATTATAATACAGATTGAGGATAGAAGGCACAGGATGGTCTGTCATCAGCAAACACTGTACGAATCTCATACTTCTGTCATGTGGAAAACCATCCACCAAACCCAAACTCTTCTGTATTATAACTCTACCATGAAGTCTTACGGTGCGTACTGAAAGGAGCATTAACCGCTCCTCTTGTAAGAACACGGTTTCATGAAAATTAAAAGCCTGATTCTGAAGAACACAAACAATCCCCTCCCCACTAATGCATCAGTCTGGACAATCGTGCCTTTCCTTACATAATGCTCCCCCCAACCTGTCCTGGTCCTTTCCTTACATCCTACCCCCTCAATTTCTTCTGGTGCCCACGGATAACCCTAAGAGTGAACACAGGAAGAAGTCGTCTTCCTCACCAGTGCTCAGTGGAGACGATCTCCCTTCTAGACGAGGTTTGGTTTTCACAGCAGTTACAGTAGTGACCACAGTCCCACAGGGCATCACAGTGCGATCCTTTTCTATCTTAGTGGCTGGCACTGGAGAAGAGACTTGCCACGTCTTTAATTCATTGGGTTCTATAAAAGAGAACTAGCAAGACAAAAAAATTTCACCTTAGAAGCACAGTCAAGTAAGAAGGACACTAACATTTCAAGCCAGTACTCCTTTAACATTTTTACTAAGGTTCAAGAGCCAAAGACCGTGTGAAGCGTTACCACGCAATCTGAATGCACTACTCTAACTCGGCCACAAGTGGCACCACGCTGCGAGCGACAGTCCAAAGCACAAGATGAGCGCTGGCAAGTACTTCCTCAAGTAAAAGATCCACTGTAAAAGCATCCAAGCACAGTAGTACCTCTGCACTAATGGATCCCAGCCTGGGCCCCAGCTCCGAGCTGCTCTCACTGGCCCTGCTGTTCAGTGCAAAGCTTTGCTGCCCAGAAGGTTGTTTCCTGAACAAGTCTAGAGGTACAGTCACCTTTGCAGATAAAGGACCTAGAAGAAATAAAATTAACAAAATCAGTGCACATCTGAGCTGTCAGCACGTTTAAGGGTGAGAAGAGGGGAAAGGAGGAGGAAGAACACAGGCGGCTAATCGCAAGAACAGGTTCTACACCATGGGGCAGAAACATGGCAGTTTTCAGAGCTTGCTTCCCATTTTACAACTATTCCTCAGCCTGGCCTAATACTGTGCAACAGGGAAGACTGAAGACATGAAACATTACCTATTTGCCCCTATTTCTGGCCATTATTTTTTCCTGTATATGTAGAACGTTTAGGGGAAAAGAAAACATCTAGAAATATTACTATTAGGTTCTCGAACAAACACCATGAGATGCCCTCTGGTCTCAGCACCCACCTGCCCCTTACCCTCACTAGGAAGGGTAATGCTTCTCCAAATAAACCAAATGCCATAGTTCAGTGGAGGAGTTTTCTTGCCACTGAAGGCTAATTGCAAACTGCAACAACAGCATCAAGTAGTAAAAAAGTTTCAGCGCCCATGTTTTATATTTAATCCAATATAATCAGAATGAGTGTTTTATACCTGGTAATTGCTAGGCAGCCTCTGGGGCTTGAAAAGGAAGGATTTAGGATTAACACCCACGATTCCCCTTCAGCCACCGAAAGACCTGGAAAGCTTAACTTGAAACCAAAATTGCTCACAGTGGATCCGTTAAAAGTTTAGAAGGCTGAAAAATTAGCATATCAGCACGCGGAAGACTCTGTATGTTGACAGTCTAGAAATAAACTCAAGGTTTCTCTGTAACTTTAACTCAGAGGAGGAGAGACACACATGAATATTCTCTCTTCTGTCCATGATTACTGATGGAAGTAACAGTGTACACAGCACTTAATCCAGGTCAATCAGCATTGCCCAAGAACTCTGCAATTTTTCATGGATTTCAATTCTGGGACCTATATTTGAGGACAGGCTTACAGGGTTTAAAAACACAAACTTAAAGTTATAAATTTTCCCCAAGCTGTCTGTTTCATGCAAGTTTGGCTGGCTATTTTCAGCTGATCTCCCTTCCACAGCCATTCTTAAAGCCATGCTTGAGGCATACCCGATTCCACTACCAGGACAAGTCAGCAGAAGACATCTGAGCTTTAATGCAGGTTCAGAAATCTGACAGTTTCTTCTCTGGCGACACAGCCAGGCAGAACTAAGAGAGGACTTATGTCAACTTTTAGCAAGGCTCACGAGCTGATCATGCAAAATAATTCAGTTTTAATACTTACTATCCAACTTTCCATCTTCTACTATTTGGAGTTGCAATGCTTTTGATTTGGCACTTAGTTCACTGTGAAGTAAATGAAACTATGTTAGGTCTTTGCAGTCGAGCAGATTTTCCTTCCCACTTAGGTTTTCCCCTTTCCCATTCTGGTTGCCAACACTCTAACTTTTCTTGGCCTGCACCAAGCCAGGCCGTACAACTTGCTAACCGAGGCAGGCAGCGCTACATGGCACCAGTGCTGGCTACGCTGCGTGCGTAGCATCTTTTTGACCTTGTGGAAGACTGACTAAAGGGATCATAGTCAGAAAACCACGGCCTGGTTCCCTCCAGCACTGTTGCTCAAGTTCCATTTCCTAAAATTTCAGAGGCTTTTCTTCTCCCCAGTAGTTGGCAAACACTGCCCTTGAAGCTGATGTTGCTCCCTAGTCTGAGTGCTACACCACAGCACCAAGAAGCTATTTTTTCCTGGCAGGATCAAATTTGCAAGTCAAGATGCTGGAATAGGTCCAATTAACAATGCATTCAAAGCTGTGGGATATCCTGTCAAAGCAGGAAAGTGTCCTGCAAAAGCAGGATAAATGCAAATAAATAAAAGTAGTTACAGTCTTACGTGAGAAGAGTCAGTATTACTTTTCCAAAATAAGACTCAAGGATGTTTGCAAGATAACAAGAACTAGTTTCTGTGTGACAGAACTGACACGAACTATTAGCAGAATTACTGGCATGTGTGGTACTTCATAAGATGGACTACACAATAGATACAAAACCTTTCCTGTAATTGAGACAGTGAAGCAAACTGGGTACCTACTGAGGAACCTTCCAGTAAAACTTGATTTTATAACCTTCTTGGTAGGTGTTCTGCCAAAAACCTTACGTGCATGCATATATGTATTTTATTTTTGTACACCGCTGTTTCAGTATAGCGTGATCTTGGTTGCAAGCATCCCACCTCCATTAGATGCTGTGGGACATCATCTATGCAGCAGGTTTTAAGGTTTTCTCTGGTACTCCCATCCCCTCCTGCACCTCCAGAACTTGAAAGAAAGCACTTTGATGGTACTATTGTTGCTCTTTCCATGAAGCTAAAGCAGAACCTGACACGGTGGTCAGTACACTGGTCTTCAGACCGGTGGGTATTTTCATTTTTGAAGAAAAAAAGGGGGAGTAGAGGGATGTGAACTTCAAAGAAGCAATGCAGCCAAATCCCGATCCCTCATCTGTAAAAGTCCCCAAGCTTACCTCATGCACTTCTGAAAAGCAGCCAATGCCGTGGAAAACCCAGCATTATCCCTAGTGTCAAGGCCAAATTCCAGTCAACTTAATCACATCCTGCCTGCCCTCTCTCTGTACTTTCAGTTGGAAAGGGTATTATTCTGACAAATTTCCTGTCCGAAGTCACTGGGAACATTTCTGCTCTGCTACACCAAGCATGGATGCTGTTCTACCAACAGATGGCTGAAGTGATTCACAGACCCAGTGGCTGAAGCACTTTGAGATACTCTTGAATAAAAAGCTGCTACAGAAGTGCGTTTTTCTCCTCTCTCACTGCGGAGAAGAAATCGCATCACGTAAATCCTTAAGTCTTGATTGCAACGCAGCACACTGTCACAGAAGAATGTTGTCTGGTCTGTGGCTTTCCACAAAAACCGTAAATCCTCATAATTAAAATCAGACTTTAAAAGTCATTGACTGTGCATGTCTGAAGGAAGAGAGCTTCCTATCTGGTTTTCCCTTGACTGCAGGATGAGCAGCAGTTGCACACTCCTCTATCAGACCACATAAAAAGGTGGGGCCTTTCAGGTTTTTTTCTACATCAATTTTTCTTTGCTGACTATAGCGACTTTTAACCGTTTCCACCCACCGCACACATGCAGAGGGGTCCAGTGTTCTCCAAGTCCTGTACAACTTGTGATGACCAGTCCCGGCGCCTTCCTTCAAATCAAGCAGCCCCTGTCGCTTTTCCCCTCAGCTCTCCTGTTTCTGCAGTGCACGCTCCGTAACATTCACAGGCGCAGTCTGGCAGACTGCGATGAGGAGGCATAAAAAGATCTGTGAGCTGCACGCTCACTCCTCCTTCAAGTTGAGGAAGGGCACGCAGAAGTGCACACCACTCCTCAAGGAAGAGAGCACTCGGCATGGACAGGCACAGGTCTGAATACATGCTCAGCTCCTTGCGAGCTCAGCCTCAATTGCAAGAGAAGGAACGGATACAGTGGATGCCAGGCTGTGACTAGGCAGCGAAGAAAAACGTCACACGAAAACAAGCAGCGTTACTCTCTGAAATATGTATTTTTATATAAATAAAGAGAACTGGAACTGAGATGGGAGAGGAAAGCTACCAAAAGAACCAGAGACTCCACTGTGCATCAAGTCCTCTCATATTAATAATCTGGTAGAAAAAAAAGAAAGCAGTATCTGCAGTATGTAGCATGGCAGCATCTCTACCCCATTCCCCTGGGAAGCTGCTTCTGCCTGCCTGTGTACGTGTTTAAAGCTACTAGAGAAACACCCCTCTGACCCACCCGCTCCTCCACTTCCTCAACTCATACAATACAGAAGCTACCAGATATTTCTGCCTTGCTGCTAGAAAGTGGAAATGAAAATAGTTTTAGAACTTCTCACTTTTGACCTTATTTACAGAAGCTGTGTGTATCACAGAATACTGTGCAGGCTGCCTGAAAGTCCCATTTTTGTTCTACAGAAAAAAAAAAATCTCGGTAGTTTTACACTCCCTTTGCCACCCATCTTTTAGATGGTCTAATTTTTTGCACATTTACATTTTCCACTCAGGGGAGGGAATGGAGAGACATCAGATTTCCTCAAATGCAGTTTTTCAAGGTAAAGTGACATCAAAACCTTGCTAACACTTCTGTTTGCACTGTATGAAAGCACAGGGTGATTTATTATGCCTGTTACTGCTGTCATTTACTAGAATCAGCTATCTACCAGCGAAGATCTACAGACCTATTTGATCTCATATCCATGCAGAGGGTAATTAGATACCCTGAAGTCCCTACCAGATCCAGATTTCTCACCTGACTGGACATATTTCAAAATGCTGTTTTTCCCTCAAAAACCTCTCATAGCTTAAGAAAAAAAAAAGTTTTACTATAAAAGTATTCTTAGTAGGTAAGTTACTTACAAGATAAACTCTTCCTTCCAAAAGGGATTTGCAGCATTTTTGGCTACGGAGCTGGAAAACTTCTGCATAGGGTCATTCAACTGAACTATACACACAAGGTTTGTGCTGCCTGTAAGGGCAAGAAAAATCAATATCCAGTTATTATTATTCCATCACCAAGAGGCACACTTACTCAAAAGAAAGCAAAGAGCCCCCTTCATTACATATTGCCCTGTTGAATAGACTATTGCAAACACCTCCTCACCCTCCCTCAGAATAAATTTCTTCCCTCAGTTTGTAGACCATCTACATTAATGGCGATGGTTAAGATTGCATCATCACTGTCTTATGCACTGTTCTACATAGTGTGAAACATGATGATCTGACTTTGCACAAAGCAAAAAAACGCAGGCATAAAAAGATCAAAAAGGATGGGGACACAGAACGAACAGCAAGGTGGTGGTAGTGTGGGTATGAGGCGGGGAGGGAGTAAAGCTGCTTTCAGCTGTTTTAAAAAACCCAGAAGTTTTCAAAGTTCCTAATGGCCACTGCACAGCGGTTTCTTTGGACATCAAAGCAAGCTGCTTCTGCTAGCAAGTGAATGATGACAGTAGTATTAATGAACAATGGCTTTGTGGACTGCAGCTTTTAACAAGTTCATGGCATTTTAGAGTACTGGTGCAGAATTATCTCCACCTTGATCTTGGAATTTGATAGCGTGGCAAATCGACATGTTAGTTATATTGCTGCTCCAAGGGGAAATAATTTGCACAACATGCTCCACTTAAAACAATTTCTTTTGTATGGCTTTCACAGCATCAGAAATCATTTCAGTCCCAGTGTTCCAAAACATCAAGGAAAGTGGCAAAAAGCTCAGTACTGACTGGGTACAAAGCAAACAAAAGATACGCCGCCTCCAGTTCTCCAGAAGAATCTAGGTCTGTATTTCCTATCATCAACACTCAGTTGTCCGCTGGTGGTGCACTGGGGCCGTGGATGAGCCCTGTCTCAGGCAGAGAAGCAGCCTGGGCCCGGCAAGGTTATTAGAGGAGACAAAGCACTGTGTACTGGCAGCTTATTTGGGATCCAAGCTAACCCTGGAGTAAGTAGTTTAGCTGCTTTCACAGTGAGCTGAGCCTGAGTTAATGAACCTGAGGCGGTTTTCTGTTAACCCAGCCATATGTCTCCGCAGCCTGCTCTTGCTGCCAGCAGTGCTCAGCAGCCCGGGGCAGAAACGCCTGTAATAGCTCTGCCTTAAATTACACTGGAACCACTGACCGACTGACACCCAACAGGGTATTTCGGCATTTCTGCCCCGCACGCCCTGGTGTACACAACTAGCAATTTTTTTCCCTAACAGCACAAATAACTTTGGCCCTAGATGATACACTATGGACCATGTAGTACTAAATCTAGGATAATCTTTGTTTACACATACAAACTAAGAAGATAAAAATGGGCACAGCCCATAAGCAGATACCAGTTCTGCTACTGGTAACTCACCAGTTGAACTAACATATATACAGGAAAGCCACAAGCTCCTATAAAACATGTCAGCATCCATGGTTTATAGGATGATAATGATCAAGACATACAAACATCCCCTCCCCTCCGTATATCTATGCAGGTTAGCCTACAATACTGCACACTCTGATTAAGTCTCAGAGTTGCAACAGGGTAATTAATTATTGCTGCAAGACAAGGTCAAGAAAAGGGAAGGGAACAATAATTAAAAGGCAGCAAGCTATGTCCAGAAGCTAGCATCTTCCCAGCTGTACAGTATTTCCACTGATTTTTGAGCATACCAGCTAAACCCCACTATGAAGCTTTATTTCTCATACTCAGTTCCAAAGCTTTTACACTCCCAGAGTTGCTAGGGAACCAGAAAAATTCCCTCCATCTCCTTTTAGAATAGCAAATGGTGATTTTGCCTCTCAATATCTGGATTCCCAAAGCAGAGCACATTAATTGTCTGCTCTTCCTCTCATTTTCAGGGAGGGGGCACAGAGGCTTTCCGTAAGATGAATCTTCTGTTGTGTGCACTGTATGCAAATAAAAGTATCCCATCTTGTGAATTTTAAAGGCAGCCAAAATGATCTGCTCTTTTGAAAAGTTTAGTTTGCACCACAAAACTGTAGAGTAATAACAAATTCTGAATAAGTTTTCCTGCAATCTACAGTTTTCAGCACAGTTTTATTTATATAGGACATTTCACTGCAAAGAGTTCCAGAACTGCTTTAAAAATAATTTGTTTGTTTTTTTTTAAAAAAAAAAAGTCTGCAGAAAGTTTTAAGGGAATCACTTCCAACCAGGATGAGCAAAGCAGCATTATGCAAGAGTCTAGGGCAGAAACCTATTACATCTAACTGAAAAAAGGAGTACAGCAAGTAGGATATATATATATCCAAAACTAGTGCCTTGCCCAATTTAGCAGCCTCAAGCTTCCATTAAAAAGACTGTTACGGAACTGTTAGTGACCATAAATAACAGAGCCTCAAATTTGTATTTCCGCTGACAAAATCTGAAATATGCTTGCTCGTGCCTCAACCAGTGATGGAGGCGTGCTTGCACTTGAAGGAGTCTGAATACTTGCTAGACAGGCTTGGAGCTTCTTTCCAAAACCAACACTGCAACTTCAACGAGGCAGTGACCTCCTTTTTGGCTTCGTTTTCCACTTGCAAGAAGGACTCTCCCTCCTTTACCCACAGAGGTACTTTATTAGGGGGAAAAAATATCCCTGACAACAAAACACCACCTTTGAGGAGAGTTTTAGCTAAATCAGCAAATTGCTCAAAAGTCAAGAAAAGCAGCTGTAAAAATAAGGTAGTACTGAGCCAAACCAATGTCACTGCTAACAGTTAATGGAGACTGGGATTTCAACCCCTCATCTTCAGTGTACCCGAAGTGATAACTTTTAGAAATTAGAACTAAAAACCAGAAAAAAATTAACCAAGTTTCTAAATATGCTAATTTCCATTTGTTGTCAACAAGGATGAACATGTTTACAAGAAGATCAAGATGTTTAAATATTCAAATAAACTAAAACATACATAGTTTTGTACAAGCATGACTAAGTCTGTTTCTCAGTCTACAGCAATTTCTTACATCTTCCCTTGAGAGAAGGTTGTAACCCAGAACTTTCAAAATTATTTCAGTGGAAAGGAAAAAAAAAAACCCAACCACCCACAAACTCTGCTTGAAAACAAGCAGCACCGCATGGGCTACGTTACCTGCAGCACTGTGATCAGTTAGGTTTGCTGTGATGTTCTTTACCAGCAGTTTGAGTTCATGAGCCCTTGGAGGTTTAGGCGGACTAGTGCCCTGAGGGAGAAGGCTTATGTTCTGTACATTCTGTGAAAAGCAAGCAGAACAAGAGGGATTGCGCATATGCAAATACCAATTGTTTTTAATTTCTGTCACATCGACATAGGGAAGCAGATGGACGTGTGATGGGGTGTAACATCAACAAATAGCCACATGGGAGTTATGATCACAAAGCCTTCACTGCCAAAGGCTATGTTGTTTTAAAGAATGTGTTCCAGTTGTTTCTGACCACCGAACGGTGTTAAGTTTATTCATTTGTAGGTCATGAGTAAATAATAAAAACACTAAGCAGAAGGAGACTTCTCAAAAGATTTAGGTAGGAATAAGACTTACCTGAACCTCCTTTATATCTGTAGGCCTCGTACTCAACACTACAGATGGAGAAACTGAGCTAAAGAGGTTCTTCAAAACATCTCTGAGTGTTTCAGATATTGCACGTGTCCCTGCTGTCTGTCCCTAAGAGGAAACAAACGATCATGCTTCTCAAAACTCAGAAGAAAGAAGTTAAGGCAAAAATTATTTTGGTATATCTAAACTATCAAAGCTATTGCAAATTAACTTTGTCCAAGACAGACATGGTTCTTGTTGCCAACAACAAAATGCACCAAGAGATCATGCGAGTAATTACTTAAATTTCCATCTTAAGCATTAAAGGAAAACTAGAAATATACACTAAAAAGGTCACATGCTGTTCTGAGAGTTAGGAAGCCACAGCTATTAGCCACAAAACCAGAAGTTTCATTAACAGTTTATATCTTAGGATGGTGTTTTAAAGTTTTTGTACTGCTTTGCACCCCACTGAGAAAGTAGATCAGGTCATCAGATAAGCAGATCGGCACTGTTCCACTGATTTATTGGGAGTTCTGCCAGCTTGCAACCACTGAGAACAAGCTAATCCTGTGCTGCACTGAAAAAAAAAATAATTATTATAGCATCTCTTGGAGGTCTTCAACCTTGCTGAAAAGTGCACTGGAAGAACAGGTAGTCATGCTGCTCGGGTGGGCTGACTCATACATTTGTCCATTCAAAAATCTCACGACAATCTGTGCATAAACACCACTATCTCTGAAGGATCAGAACAGATCACAGATTTTGCTAACACATGCAACTCCACACGATTAATTGTAAGGGGTATGAAGATGGTGAACTGCCCCTCCCTCCTGGAGAAGCCTGCTTCCCCTGTCACGCTGCTCAAAGTCTCTTCTGCTCAGTTACCTACAGGGCGTGGATTTTTAAATTAAGCCATCACAGAAAGGGCAGTTTGATACCCAACTGCTCTGAAGGGTAGCCCAGGAGAAATCTCACTGAGGCTTCTTTTCAGTACCAGCCCAAGTCTCAAACAACCGCACTCTGCAAACGCGGCAGAGCACAGGCTTTGCCACCCTGGTCACCCAGCACCTGTTTCAAAAGCCTCCGTCCTTTCTTAGGTGTAGGAGAATGATCGTGCAATGACTTCTGCACTCCTAAAGGTATGCTTGCAGCTTGCACAACAGGTCAAACAGATTCGGAGTAACAGCCCTTTCCCAATTACCCAAGTGTTACAGAAACATTGAGGGTGTTTCATAAAAATCCCAGGAATTTCACTGCCTTCTTACCTAACTGCCCTATGATGACAGGTCGCTACAGTTCAAAACTTACAACAGCATCGACCAGTCCCACAGAAGCTCTGCTTTGTTCACACTGTGCTCCCTCAAACAGGCAGCATGGAAAGATGCAGTGGCACATTTCTGCAACTTGCAGACAGTACTCTTTCACTTTAAAAAAAATATTAAAGGAAATTAGGCTGCCTAAAGCCTCAGTTTCAGTAATTTTATTATTTATGTTATTTCAATAGAAAAATAAATTGCGGTTAGTTTTCACTATTTGGTTAATCTCTCTCCCCTGCCCTTACGTAAAGGGCAGGGGAGAGAAATTATTTGATGAAGAACAGTGTCAACTTGCAAAATATCAGCTAACTCTCGCTTTGCCACCAACCTAAGCTGACGTTTGTTATTCAAAGGTAACAACAGCAACAATAGCCATTGGACTTCTGCTCACAGGTATTTTCTGATGTTTCCACAGTTCTTTGGAAAGCAGTCTGGTTAAAGAGCCTTCTGTCAGCCCAACCTCATTTTTAGCCATCCTCATTGGAAAAGTAATGCTCCATCACGACACCCTCTACAAGGCAAGCCATAATGGCTTAATCGCCGACCAGAAAGGCTTAAGACAACACGTTTCACTGTGGGTTTGACATGGGCTAGGGGTGTACAGCCAGCTATCATGGTCAGCATGGGGCACACCAGCACATGAAGTCACCCCGTGCAAACCCAAGCCTTGCCAGTCAGCCAGGCTGCCAAATGCAACTCAGGTTCACCCAGCTATTATCAACAGAAAATAGGTTATTGCATCTACCTTATTTGACTGATGACAAAACTGCTGTGTAAATAATCACAAGCAATTGAAGTCATTTATTTATATACATGCTATTGCTTCCGAAAGAGGAAAAAAACAAGATACAAAAGCTGACATTAAGTTTAGGAGCTGAAACACTTTCTGAGGTGTAGGTTGCTCACAGGTTTTAGCTCTTTGTTTACTGCCTCCCCTCTTCCCTAAGCACTAATAGAAACTTCAAAGTGAAAATAAAGCCCTTAACTGTCAAGAGCTTAACAGGCTTATTTTAAAAACGTGGGCAAAGTGCAACAAGTTGCAACTGCTTCACAGCCCTGGACTTGGGCATCACTCAAGAAGCCGGTTGTGAAGTCCAGTGAAGTCCAGTGACTGTAACAGAGTCATCTGCATTTGTCACTAAGTACTTAATGACTGTGCAATATGTGGATAATCAGCACGCCATCCTGACACGTGAAGGTCATTTACACGGCTACATGTGCACAGTAAAATCTACATTAAAATACACTTCAAAAGACTCATTTGTCTTTAGTTATGAGTTTCACAGTTCTGTGTACAAAAACTGTGGTAATAAATTATTACGATTCTAGGTCACTCAGTACAGGTCTTTAAAAGTGGTTCTACTATACAATAAACCTATTTTTTAACAAGGCCTTCTGTGGGAAAACCAACTTCACAAAACACAACCAAATGTTCACCTGCTGCTGTAAGAAAGGCTTAAGTCACCATATTTGTGCCAAAACCAAAATATAACCATGAAGTGTCAAAGGCAGAAGAGAGTCTCAGTTATGAAGAAACGCTTTCAGGGGATGTCCCAGTAAAAAACCCCCAATGAATCAGTGTTTATATACTAATATAAGATGCAATTCCAAAAGCATCAAGATTATTTTTAGATCATCCATCATTTCCTTAAATAGTTGTATTTTTTGAGAGCTGATTCTGAACTATTGTTGCCAGATTTCAAAACTGATTCAAGTTAAGGAAGAGGAAACTTGGTAATTACTTTGATGGGAATACCATTACAACTGGGGTTTTTTATTATTTTAGAAGTGCTCTGACAGAAGGTATTTAGGAACAGATATTTTTCACACTTTTGAATTTGGATGAAGAATGTTTGCCAGGTCATTTGTCTGTCAAATACAGATTCGATTTATCTTTAATGCTTCAGTAGTTTTCAGAAATGCTCCCAGATTTCAGAGATGTAGGGTTTTGATGGATGAGCCATGGCAGATGTCAGTGAAGCAGTTCAAGACAGCACTGTCCACTGGTACCTGCTCTACACTTCTGCTGAAGTCAGCCAGCAGAAACAAACGGGTGTTTTTGCTTCAGCTCTTCCAGCCTCACCTGACACCTTCGCTCTAGACACTTCTACTGCTAACCTAAAGCATTACACTGGGTTTTGCACTGAAGGGATGGAGACCCATCTTCTCTACCATTACAACAAATAAAACTTACTGACTGACCTCCTGCACTGCTGGCTGGATTTCAAAGTTGGTTTCATTGGTGTTAATGAGGAACCACTCAACTTTGACGTCTTCTCCTTTGTCTTTCACATAGAGCTGGAGCTGTGGATAGGAAAGCAGTTATTGGAGACTGTTCTGGTGTCCTTTAAAGAACCTGTAGGTCAAGCTCCACACTAAGGCTCACCAAAAGAAGAATGATACCAGTTTCTGAGTAAGTAAATTCAAAGTGTCAGTCTAAGAAGGCAGAAGTTACTTAAGCTTTGAGAGTGCATGCCAGTCAAAAAAGGGAATTGTTATATACAGCCAAGTAGTCTACCTAACGTGTTATTTATCCACAGTCTCCTGAAGAGGTGGCTTAATTTGTGAATTTATCACTTGCCTCTGAGGGAAACTGTAATATTATCAAACATTTTACTGGAGTTAACCTGCTTTTGTATGCATTTTGCTAACAGAAGGTTCAGCTCAGCCTTGGGATGAGACGTAACAAAAGGAAGAAGAGAGAGAACAACACTTAACACTTTACCTGCAAGTGAACTGGAGACAATTTCACACTGTACGACTGACCTTCTGCAGCCCCGGGTGAAGTATGCGAGACAGTGACAACAAATTTAACGGAATCTCCCACAACGTTACAAGAAACCACCTAAAGAAATGAAAGGGGTGGGGGGGAGACAAAGGAAGGGAAAACCAAATTAGTCTTCAGAAGAAGGTTTGGTGAAGGCAAGAAAGGAACTGAGAAAAGGAAGGACTTTAAGCTACCAGAATTATGCGAGATTCCATAGGTGGGAGATTTCTAAGCAATTTCATTAACATCCCCACCTTCTCTCTATCTTCACTTCTAAAAAACGCAGTTCAAGTGTTCACTTCTTGGCACAGAATTTAATACCTGGAAATTCTGGTATTTTCCAAAATTTCTTTTGTATTGTTATCCACCTGACAATGACTCCTTTGTGTTTCACATATCTATATATTAAAAGCTCAAATATCACAATTTTGCATAAAGGAGAAAAAGAAGTTTGTTTTTCTTCCTCTTCTGCTCCAAACTAAGTAGTGTACCATAGGACAGCTAATTTTACCAAACAATATTTGGTGTGGTTGCATCCTACAAATGTAAAACTTTGGCATAATCCTGCTGCTACAGAAGAGAATTTTGTCTGAATAATTCTAGCTCCCAGTGGGGTGGGAAGGGGCAGGAGTCTTTAAAAATTTATTCAAGTCTTTGACCAAACTAAGAAACACCATGAACTTTGGTGAGGAAGCTGAGTATCTCAGTATATTCCACTTGATTGCAACAGACTTTGTTAAGTACACTCCCTCACTATTACCAGTAGCAACTTAACTTGTTATCACACTGAGTTTACAAATACCAAATGGCTTTTCCTCCCTCTCCTCTGCAAACTGACTGAGGTGCTGGAGCTGCCATGCAAAATTCCTGGATTGTGCAGAAAGCACCTGGCAGCACAAGGAAACCACAGGTAGAGAAGTCAGAAATCACTTGTTACACCAGGGAGAGAAGTTCACTTTGCAAACAGCACTCCTTGTCACTTGTCCCTCTGTGGTTACTGTCCCCATAGCTCCACTGTTGGAAAGGATAGCTGAGCCCTCCTTAGAGAGGGTAGATTTAGATTAGATATTAGAAAGAAATTCATCACTGAGGGTGGTGAGGCACTGAAACAGGCTGCCCAGAGAAGCTGTGGCTGCCCCCTCCCTGGCAGTGTTCAAGGCCAGGTTGGATGAAGCCTTGGGTAACCTGGTCTAGTGGAGGGTGTCCCTGCCCATGGCAGGGGGATGGAACTAGATGGTCTTTAAGGTCCCTTCCAACCCAAACCATTCTGTGATTTTATGAGTCAAAGTCATCCAGGTTAATGCAATGCGCAGACAAATAATTAGCTGCAAGATTTGTTTGATGGAAACTCTGTATGTATGCTACTAGATTATGTTTGCGCACTTATTGCTTCACTTACGGGAACTGGAATTGAAGCTGAAGGCTTTAAAATGAATCATGTACCTTCTGGAAGATCCTTATCAGTCTTTCCTTACATATATTTCATCTCCCTAGGCTCTATAGCATACATTTTAAGAACCACCAGAGCATTATCAAGGGCTTCAGAGCACACCCATTAAGGTAGAGACTTAATTACAAAGGAGCAGGGGGAGGGGGTGGACTTGACAAATAAAAATCGCAACCACGCTCACAAGCAACAAGATTTGCCTTTTCAGATTTGTCTTCTGCAAATTATAGTTTAGAAGTGGACAAATCAGTTTCCCTCACCTCTCCCCTTCCCCAAAGTGTAAATAATTTCAGAAGTTATTTCTGACCCTTAATCCTATAAAATCAACATGAACACCCAGGATTATGATATAAAACAAAGGATTTTTAAGCATTTTTAATAGATAACAAGACCAAAGAGCCTAACTGCTTATTTTACTTGTACTCAAGCTGAGACACAGAATTGCTCCTTTCATTCATGAGGATGGATTGGCATGGTGACTCTTCAAAGACTTCAAAACCGAGTATGTTCTTCCCTCTTTTTCAAGGGCAGAGGAGGGAAGAGAACAGGTCTGATGCAAAAGCTGCTGACACTTGCATGTCCTAAATGCAGTGGTTTATCATCCATGCATGCTTCATCCACCCATGCATAGGATGTTCAATGCATTCAGAACAAGTTGGACTTGCTGCACATGTGATGCAGAGCCATTCGTCTGGAATTTCTAGATGTCTAAGAACCAAGGTTGCCAGGTACACATTTGATTACTGCTTTAAAAAAAAAAAAAAGTGTGGCAGGAAAGTGGGTAGATGAGCTCATGTGCCAGCTTTTTCTTAATCATGTTTACTTCTAAGTAAAGGATGGAAACAGACCTTGTAGGTAGTGGAACTTTCACTCTTCTTTCTACACCTTGCCAAGAGATGCTAAATCTTTTTTTTTTTTTTTTTTTTAAATATTTGTACCTTTAGTTCAGGAGTCCAAAGCATTAGTGTCTCTGACTAATTTATCTTCTGCCAAAGACATCTACCAAGTCCTACTCCCATTCTCCCCTCACTTCTAGTAAAATAACTGTGGTCTTCAGGTACAGAGTTATGTTAATTTTTAATCCAATCAGAAAAAGGAGTGGTTCCACATTTATTAATGGAAAATAATATGTCTTTATATCAGGTGAATCCCTTTGTTCTGGGAGCAGGGTGGATTATGGAGTCAGAATACTCAGACTAGTAGAATTCTGGGCTGGAATTTGAAGAGAAAGCGATTCTGTTTTCATCTAAGATGCTGCCCGAAGCAGTGAGAAGTTGATTAAGGAGACTGCAACTGCCGCTTCCCTTTTTAAGTGACATTCCTTTACAAGTGTAGCGGATGATTTTGATAGACCGCAGCTGAAATATGGAGGCCATTTTCCCCAGAAGAGTCACATGAAGAAAAATTCTGAAGCTTCCTATGCTATGCTCCTCTTCCTCCATGTCCCCATCCAACCTGCTCCCTCTAATTAATTTTCTCTGCAGGGATGAAGAGTGGGAGAAGGGAGGGCCAGGCAAAGCACCCCTTTCTGGTTGACAGGTGAGAGAAAGAGGAAGGATAGATGTTCACAAGAAAACAGTAGCACCTGGGCTGTTGGGAAGGGAGCTGCTCTTTATTTATCTTCCTCATCTCTCTCCCCCACTCCTCCTTACCAGGGACAGTCCCAGTCATCAATGCTGTGTTTTAGAGTTTAGAAATTCAGTCATTTTTATAACAAACCGCTCTTTAAAAATTAAGCCCTTGTACCACTGCACAGCAGCTGTGGCCAGGTAATTCTGGGCTCCCATAGGAGTCACAGCCCAGCTCTCTTTTGTTACCTTACATCTGGACAAGTAAGACCTCCTAAATTAGCAGAAATAAAGTGAGGTGAAGTACCAGCACAAATAAACCAGGACTCTTCCACCAGCAAGACCAAGGCATTTTCTCCCTCCAGCACCTCCGTAGCTCTAGCCTCCCCCAGCACAAACACCCCGACACCACCCAAGGACTCTCTGCACATTTTGGGGACCTCCCATGGAAGGGGTTTCCCAGCCCTTCCTCAGGGTGTCTTTACTGGCAAGGCTTTGTTCCCGCTCCTCCTCTGCCACCGCTCCTCACACTCAGCTGGCTCCTGGTGCTCAATGACCCCTGTGCAAGGGTTATTCTTGCTGTCTCCTCTACACCCTCCAGCCTCCTCCCTCACCACTTCTGCTCTCCTGCCGCTGTCCGTGACCACATCGGCCCAACGCGTGGGACACGGCAAAACTCCCCGACCTGGCTGGGCACTGTTCCTCATCTGCCCAACAACGGCACCCAGCTCTGCCGAGCTGCAGGTGCCATAACACTTCCACACACCTTGTTTATATGTACCTAAAATTGTTAGTACAATTATTGTTTAAAAAAAAAGAATTAAAAACTCTGTTTCAGATAATCAACTACACGAACAAAGGACACTGAAAAAGCACTAAAGCTAGAGTAAGATAAATATTTTTCTAAGAAACTCAGGTGTCCAAACTTGTGTACTCACAGCTATTAAAGTCCCTTCCCCTCTATATCTTGACTTTCATCCTTTGCAGTTCCTCTGGACAGAGCTGCAAAATTTCAGTTTCTTTCCTTCCTGAAGTATCAGCAGAAGCTGCTCCATCTCAAGGAGCACTGGAGTGCCTCCACTCCTCACACGTGGCATCCTCTCGCCTTGAGGTTTCAAGCTTAGGCACTGGCACCCCACTGATTTGTGCATTACACACAGCCTTTTCGTTACTCCTCCCTCCCCTGGCCAACAGAGGGTGAAGGATCATGACTTCAGGGGGAAGTTCTGACAGCTCTGCCAAGGAAGGTCGTCTTCACCTTCCTCAGGCCCCAACCGCATCACACATGCTTGTAAAACCCTCGGCATTACAAGCCTTGATTGCTTTTTTTCTGGAAAGGAATAGGTTTTACTGCATTTGGTATTTATTTCCAGAAAGAGCAGGTTACTGAAGGTTACTCAGTAGTATGTAAGTAATACAAATCTTTAACCTTTCCACAAGAAAATGAGTATACACTGCGAGGCAGCCATGCAGTGAAAACTGCCTTGATCTCAACTGTGGGGACCAGTACGCTATTAAACTTAGGACCCCCACCATTTCCTACGTTTGTTTTGGAGTACTATTCTGAGAAGGAGAAGGCACGCTTTTTTTTTTTTTTTGGCACGGAAAACACCTTGTCAACAGCCACACACACAGGCAGCCTGTGTGCTCAGCCTAAAACCTCACCCTAGGAAAATTTTCCAGTCAAAAGCTTCTGCCTTTCCACAGTCATAGCACTCAGCTGTTCAGAAGAAGAATTAAGCCATCTTCCTTGGTTACCAGAGCCTATGCATTAATTTCTAGAGTGGGTTTCTGTAGCTTCTTCACTGTTCCCTCTTTACCCAAGCAGTTTACCAAGTGACACAGACAAACTGAAGGAGAGAAGACAACTGCAACATCTAACCCAGCCACAGCTAGGGGTGATCTTTAGAAGCTGTTATCAAAGCGAGTTTGCCTGCAACTATAATGAGACAACCCCCAACCAGTTCTCCAAAATGATGGTAAACACCAGGGTGAAGGCAGGGTGAGTGATGGAATGAGTGCATGAGAGAGAGCGTTATGACGTGTGCAACAGAAACAAAGCAGCAACTGATAAAACAACTGAACTTATCCATTCCTTTGAGACCAACAGACATACAAATTCAAAAAAAGTGGGGAAAAAAAGGGGAAGGGCGAAATAAAACAAATAAGCAGGGAGTACAAGGAAACAAGACAGGAAGAATTTTCAATATGCCTATCAAGTAAAGTGAGTATCAAACAGTACGAGGACAGGAAGCAGTACTTATATTTAAGAAAGGGGAAAATAAATAAGTACCAGAAATAGACTTGCTAGTTTGGCCTCACTAACACACAAATCTTTACAAACAATTTGGAAGATGGCATAGCTGAAGACATGGACACCAACAGAAGACAATAAAACACAGGGAGAGAGACTCAGTTGCGGGGAGCCAGGCACGGCGTGCCGTTGGGGTGCTATGGCATCCCTGACCCCTGCACCGAGCTGCCAGACGTGCACAAGCCTACAGGAGGCCCGCACACATCTGCAGTAACAGCTGGAAGATGGGCAGGCTACCTGACAGTGCCAAAACCAGTATTATCTCCCTTGAAGCAAACAAATCCCAACCATGATGTCTTCCTTTGACAAGACACTCAGTTCTTAGGTAGGTTAGATGCATTGTGTTATCTATTTTAGTAGGGTCACTGCACTGATAATTCAGCTTGTACTCCGTCATTCCTATGTTAAGGTGAACAAGGATGTGTTTGAAAGGGAGAGGACAGGACAGTACGCAGGGAGGTGACAGCTGGAAGCAAGTTGCAAAGAAGCTTGTCAGGCACTGACTCTGTTGCATAGTTAATGTCCAAAATCCCTCAGGAGAAATCTGAAAGAAAGTGTGATGCTGAGGAAAGCAAGTGGTGAAGCAGCAATACAAAGGAAGATGAGGATGTCGCACAGAAAAGCTGGAAAACCTTGAAGACTAGAAGTGAAATGCAATTCAAACTACACAGTGTGTATGAGAATTAACAAATACTACTTCTACAAAGGGCAACTTATGACTGGGAGAACACCAAAGGAAGAGAGACTGAGATGTCTCATGTCAGTCACAGCATGAAGCAGCCACAGGAGAGGCAGATCGGAAGCCTAAAATGCATCAAAAAAGCACCTTCAGAGACACAAAGCAGTACTCTCCTTGCATGGTGAGACCTCACCTGTAGTGCTGTGTGTCACTTCAGCCATCAAGTTCAAGAAAATGGATTTAACTGGAGCTGCTGCAGAGAACAGGTGCACAGGAGTGACTTATGAGGCAGGACAACATCATGAAAGGAGACTGAAGTAACAATTTACTTAGCCAAGGTAAACAAAGGCTGGAAGGAAATATAATTCCTTCATGATGTATTTACTGACAGCAAGCACCATGGAGGAAAAGTAAATACATTAACGATAAAGGATTATACTAGTACAGAAACTAAAAAAAAAACAAAGGAAAAAAAAGCTACACGGGCCATGAGTCCATTTAGGCTTGTAAAAAAAACCCCAAGTCATTAAAGCAGCAAAGCTCTGGGATAGCTTTTCAAGCAAAACAGGGAGTTAAAACACAATAGGAACTGCACGTGATGGGCAGGGCAGGGTGGCTGCAAATGACACGCTACCAAGATGAAGCTACAACAGCCGTGTGGGTGAATAAGGCCTCTTTGGGCATGCTGCTCTGCTCACGGGAAAACAGGACCTCTCACAAGCCTGCAAAACAGTCCTCCTTTCTCTCCAACATTTGCCCCAGCAAGATTCATCACACAAAAATTAACATGAAGCTTTCATATTTGCTGTTGCCTGTTGTGATCCAAGACGGTCATTCCTTGTATAGCAACTTATTATCACTCATTAAAGGAATGACACTCTGAGGGCAATTTACCTCCTTCTATTTAAGCATGAAGCAGGAAAAGAAGGGAGACTTCTGTTGTAGCCTCCTCATTCTAAACCCTCTGTGCCAAGTCCCCAGCAAGAGAATCATCTTTTTTGTTGCCTTTGTTGCTGTTATTGTGAATTTCAAAGCCTCTGGAAATAGACTGCAGTAATGGAAAGGTTGGCAGAATTAGGTAAGAATATTCCTAATGTTTACTTTATTAAAGCAAAACAACCAACACCACACAATGAAAACAGGCCACTTCATTCTATATTTTTAGGCTCAGGCCCAAAAATGGAGTGAAGGCAACGTATAAATAGAGGCTTTGTCAAGAAGCAGCGTGGTGTAACCTTCAGCCACAGAGCAGCTCTGTCCCCGTCGCAACAGCTTTGGCCAAGCTCACCACCAGCAGCTCCCCGAACCGTGTCTGCGGCACCGCACTGTGGAGCATACACCAGTTTCACAACTTTCAGCTTCTTCAAGGCAAGGACAGTATGAATATACCTAAGCACTGCACGTGTCAGTGTGCATCCTTGTCATAAACAGAGCTGTCAGCTGTAATATAATAATGGCAGTCTGGCTGGCAATCCCATGGTGTTTCGGAACAAGACTGCAGGCGAGTCTTCTCAGCACCAGGCAGGCCCATCACCTGGGTGTGCTTCAAGAGGACAGATGACCACCCACCACAAAAGACATACCACAGGGCTCTATCAGCAAATAGCTGCATTAAAGTATTACACATCCCATGCTTACTGCTATTTTGATCTCTCATCCTCAATCCTTCACTTCCTTTGATGACCACAACCTCCCTGATACAAGGTCAAATACATATTCGAAACAGCTTGCAATAAATCAAGTCCTGGCTGCTAAACCAAAGCACCAATACACTCCTGTTACACAGATCACAAGTAAAGCAGCACATTGAACTGGTTGCAGGAAAACAGTCTTGTGCCAGCTGATGCCTCAGGCAAGCGCAGAGCTCTGCGGGATGCTACAACATTGATAAACATGCAGCATATGGCCACAAACCACATTCAGAGCCAGCCACACCAGTAGTGAGTTACAAGCATGTATCAGAAGTTTGAGTTTGGACAAGGTGCGGAATGAGATTTCAATTTCATATGCAAAGATTAGGAGTTTGAAGAGCAGGGGGGAGAAGAAAACATCACCAGAAAAACCCCCTTGGACCCTTGGTATTACTTGAGGAATATGTAAGAGAGACGATTACTGTATGAGAGAACTCCTGAGGTGTTTAGAGAAAGCTATGCATTTAAGGAAGGAGGGAAAGTGGCTACCAGAGTGCCACTCTAAGGTTACTATACACTGAAATCCAAATAAATATTCAAGTTGTACCTTAACTGAAGGAGTAAGAATAATTCAGATAATTTTTTCCAGCAGCTGTGCACAAGATTACAGAAATAGGTTTTAGGACAGTTCAGAAGAACCCAGTTTACGTAAGCAAACCTGTTTTAATCCAATACATTTTTAAATGTGCTTATATTGGTTTAAGCTGCTGCGAAACCACACTAGATTGCTGGCTGCAGTGTAACAGCTCAATTAACATACTGAAATGGCTCAACCCAAGGTCAGACAAGGACCAGAGACTGCACAAGGGAAGGTGCCAGATTGCAAAGCAACAGGTAGAGGAGAGCAAAAGAACAGCCCTACAGCAGCCAGCAGTCCCTCGGGCTTTGGCTGCTGCGGAGCCAGCACTCGCTACCTTCTGCTGCCCAAGCTTAACCACAGCAGGTTTGGGTGCCCACAGGGCACTGCAGGCACTAACTTTCCTCACTGCTATGACAGTCAGAATCTACATTTAAACAATGCAGAAGTTAACCGAGGAGCCCAGCAGAGATGTTCCCAGTGGTAGAGTGGCTTCAGGGAAATCCAGGACTGCAGTATCGTGCCTTGGTTCTGGCATGCAGGCAAGGCCAAAAGCTAGTTAGAGCCTTGAGATGCTGCTCTCATCGTGGTCCAGCCACAGGCATGGTAGTCTGAGCGCAAAGCTGGCCCCAAGGGGCCAGTGAACTTTGACACTGGCCAGAGGCAACCAGCACACCCAAACCTCCTGGCCACCTCCCATGCAAACACATTTGCAGCCCTGCCCATGTTCCGGCAATGTTTTACACACTGCACTGCACGACACTGTTTTTTTGTGCTGATAGTCACCAGCTTTTATTTGTGGCAGATCTCCCTCAGTTGCTGGCTTCACACATTACACAGCACACCACTTTTAGACCTAGCAGTCCCCTCTCTTAACCATTTCCCATTGTGGTGTCTTCCAGCAGCACGGAGTAACACTAGTGCCAACTCTACCATCCTACCAACTCCAGGGTCTTCAGCCCCACTGCTGGGTAGGGGGAGAAAAAAAAAAAAAGGCAAAAAGGGGAAAAAAGGGAAAGATAACAAGTGCACAAACAGCTTCACATGTTGGCCATCCCCTGCTGCCACCAATCAGGGTGTGCCTACAAGTTGTGTACCAGGCAGATAAGCATGCATACTTTTCAAAGGAATCATGGTAGAGCTGCTTAACATCTAAATAAGACAAGCAAACCAAAATAACAAAGCAAAACAACAAGAAAAGCATTAGGCTAATTTGATGCAGGTGCCTAAAGCTGAACACCAGTTCAGATGTGACTAGTAGTTACAGTCACTAGGATGAGCACGCAGAAGCTATCATTGCTAAGAAGCATATGTACATTTTTACCCGAAGAGACACATTCTGCCTTATTTTAATTTTATCTGCTCTAAGCACGGGGAAAACCACTTCCCAGTACATGGGGTGGGAGGGGAAGAAAGAGACCACTCACTCCTCACTGCATAGAGGATTCAGTACAGTCAAGACTTCAACCTCAGGACTTTGCAGCTGTTCCACTGATACTTACCCAGCTCTGACTTAGGAAGCAAACCTGCAATCAGCCACACAAACAGCAAGAGGCAGACAAAGACATTTTCCTGTCCCAGAGGAGAAGTGTCCCTTTCCTTCTTCATGAATTCCCTACCCCATGCTTCAGCAATAGGATGGGGAACCATCGTACCGATGGTGGGGGTGGAGGGAGAGGGCTGCTGTATGAGCTCATATAAACTTGGCATAACTCTGGTTATTGTTCATTTGGTAGAAGCCCTGGAGCGCATTCTGCTCAGGACTTGCAAAAGAAGTGAATCAATGTCAAGAGTTTGCACAAGTTCAGTAGAGAGGCAGCCTCTTACCAGTCTTGACAAACCAAGATCAAGTGTACAGAGGTATTGACAAATAAAACTCCCACTGACATTTGTAAGAAAAGTTAACGCTTCCTGCAAAAAGTGCCCTGAAACAAAATAAAACTGAAGTTTACCTTCTCTTGAGCTGACTTTACAACACTAACAACTTGTTTAACTGCTAGCTCAAGGGGTTCTGGTGGGTCATCTTCCTCAAATGTAAGCAACTGTGAATCCTAAGAAAAAAGAAAAAAGAAGCATTGTTAGGTGACGAAGCCATCGCTTGAAAACAAGTGATAAAAATGCACTGCCAGTGAAGCTCCCGGAAGAACTGGACACAGAATTGCAAATGTATGTCAAAACTGGTACGTATTAATTGCGCGACACCTCACTACATAATACAGGGTAGAGCCTGAAAACCTGTACTTAGGACATAACTATGGGCCTAATCATAACTCATCTTTCTCTGCAGCAGATTACCAAGGTACACAGCACAGCATGAAGCCCATGAGCAGGGACAGAGTTCAGTGAAACTGCTCTCCTTGAGTAAGGTTTAATCAGTGCTGTAGTTTTAAAGGGCATTTTTGGTTTGGCCTAATAATATTGCTGCACTAGGCTATGCCAAAACTAAGAAAAACCAAATATCTTGCAGAGGTGAGGAAAGAAGCCTCCCCTCCCCAATCCTTCCTTATGTGTGAGGCCTGGCAGAAATGACAGCTACTCAGTCTTCACACAGGCAGCAAGGAAAAGACAGCATATACCTGTTTTGGCAGTGAGGTCATACTTTCAGAGACATCAGCACCCACATTCTCCACCTGCTACCCACACCGAGCGGTCAGCACCATTTCCTTCCTCACCCCAGGTTGTTTTGCACGCAGGAATTTCATTAGCAGCGCGCCGCTGACATGGTTTTGGGAGGCTGACAGCGGGAGCCAAGCCATGCTACAGTGCCAGGCAGTGAACTCATGGCAAGAGAGGGCTCCAGCTGCTCTCCTGGGGAGGGAGGGTGCCCGTGCCCTAGTCAGAGTGGCTTGGGTCTCTGGCCGGGGATGGGAAGCTGACGTTTTTTTCCAGTTAGTTTCAATTCCCAGCACCTGTGCCCAAGCTCTCTGGGCTCTCCTCTTCCACAAACACAAGGCAAACCTTCATTTCTTACCACAACCCATGCTTTTCTGCACCGCACTGTGCGATTTGAAAGGGCAGACGAAGCACTTTTCTTTCACTGCCCTAACTTACAGCGATGCCCGGAAAGTGTTAAACTGCTTTCCTTATCTTTCACACACACACGTTTGGGGCCGCCGGGAATCGAAGCTCCTAGACCTAGGGAGAAGGCTGGGCACAAATTTGGAGAGCTGGGTACATGCAGCTCCCTAGATAGCCTCAGCATTTTCCACTGACGTGGCTAGGGTTTGGTCCTGAGGACCAGGGAATTAGGTTGCCACGGCCTCACCTAACCTCCTCACCTCTTAGACCCGGACATACCATTACAAATCACCGAGCAGGATCCCATGCCGCACCCTTTGCGATAAGGGTAGGATGAGATGGGAAGGGATGCCACGTTTTGTGCATTTCTTACCTGACCCAGGTTAAAAGCAAACTGAACAAAACCCGAGAAGCTCACAGCTGTCTGGGGGACGCTACCCCTCAGCATCACACCTGCACGCACAAAGGTTCAGCACGGCCTCAGACAGCCGAAGCCCAGGCCGGGCCAGCCCCGGGAGTTATCTGCCAAAGGACCGGCCGCAGGCCCCGTGCCGCAGACCAGGACAGGAAGTTTCCATTGTTTCCTCCTCCCCGCACCCGAACAATGTTATCGGCGGCACAAGCTCCTGCCCGGGGCCGCAGAGGTCATGGCTTCCCCCCACCCCCGTCCTTCCCTGCGTCCGCTCTGCCCCTCTGGCCAGCTTCTGCCTTCGAATTCCTGCAAGCAGCCACCAAACACGTACATATGTAAATACATACGTACACACACACATGCACATGGAGGGACAGTAACGCACCGGTAGGCACTGTCAGCAGCGTGCTGACGGCACCCCCACGTATCTTTGGAGCAAGTCCCAATGTACCCACGGCCGCTCCCCCCCCCGGGCAGGTAGAGCCCCCAGCCGCCCCAGGAGCACAACGCTGCCCTCG
>VXBL01005644.1:110437-147565 GCA_013400195.1 Aramus guarauna | reverse complement strand
CGCCGGCTGCCCCGGGTGGCTGCAGCGGGAGGGAGTGGGGCTCGGGGCGGGTGCCGGGGGCGCAGACTGCGGCCGGGTTCGTGTGCGCCCTGAGCCGGCGCTTCTCGGAGAAACCATTTGCCGTGCCGGGCGGTGCTGTGGGCAGGATGGGACGAGAAGAGTTTTTACAAGGATGGGCAAAAAGGGAGTTTGAATAGAGACACTGGGACAGGTGAGGCGTTCAGAGGCCCGGGAGAGGCACAGGTGTCAAGCTAATAATTTTCGTTGGTTTTCGTCTAACAAAAGGTTCCTCCTTACAGAGTAATTTAGTGATGTCGTTTGCACGCTAAGAAACAACTGCAAATGAAAAATCAAGTGAACCTTTGCACACAAAACAGAACTGACTTTTTCCCCAAAAAAGAAAAATAATATCACTTTGTGTTCAAGAGACCGAGGCATACTTACCTAGTTTATGTCAGAATTACAAAGCCCAGCGGATAAAATTGGCACGTAGTCCTTCAGTAGCAAACGGGTGTTTGTGAAGGCACCCCTTCACGTAACAGGGTAGCACTTGCGGGTCTGTGATCGGCCTTCCCACTCACCGCTTCACACCGCTGTGGGAACAACTCAGGAGATGATGAGACATTTTATTTTTCCCTCTGCTTCCTGGCAAAGGGCAGATGCAAGCTTCCCTTTTCTCCTGGTGCCTCAGCATCTCCTCTGCTGAGGATTTCAAACACCAGAAGGAGGAAAAAACAAACCTGGGTTTCATTGTGATCTGCGGCCTGGAACCTAAGTTCAGAACTAAGTACTTTCTGCAAACCATGCTGAATGACTGTTGTTATCGGTAGGAGGTTTGCGATAAAGGGGAGGAATTGTCTTTTGATAATAAATAAGAGTTTCATAATTATTTATTTCTGTCACATTAATTTTTAGTAAGTTCATGTTTGGTTTTCAGAGTGCTACCTTATCAGCTCATTGCTACTTGTGTCCTCATTTTTCTTCTGCTTTTCTTTTCCTCCTGTTTCTTTCGTAGTGACTTTCTTTACCCCATGGCACCTCCCAGCTGATGACCCTCACTTGTGTTTTTTGCCCAATCCATGCACTGAAACTACCAATAATTAAGTCGTTGTGGTTGGTAGTGAAATATCATTGTAAGCTCTTGCTCCACTCAGTTTTAGACTATTGCCACTGTACCCTTAAAGGGCAGAAACATCTTTTCCTTGCTGGAAACTGGAATTCCAGACCATCGAAGTGGTGCCATGGATGACAGAGGGGAATTATGGGGTGGGGGGTCCCGCAGTGCCTGGCTCTGGCGTGCCTCCTGATGGAGCCATGGAGGCAGCAGGTGCCAAGGCACAGAAGCTGTGTGGGCTCACAGACCGAACAGCAAATGCTTGTTTGATGTACATTTTCAAGCACATTCATGGCTAGAAGCAGAGGTAAAAGAAAAGGGAAGGGAGTACATTACAGAATCACTGAATGGTTGGTGTTGGAAGTGACCTCTGGAGGTCTTCTGGTCCAACCCCCATGCTCAGGCAGGGCTACCCAGAGACTGTTGCCCAGGACCATGTCCAGGTAGATGGCTTTTGAATATCTCCAAGGACTCCGTCACCCTCACAGTGAAAAAGTGGTTTTCTTTACGTTCAGAGACAACCTCCTGTGTTTCAGTCTATGCCCATTGCCCCTGGTCCTGTCACTGGGCAGCACTGAAAAGAACTTGGCTCCATCCTCTTTGCACCCTGCCTTCAGATATTTATATACACTAATAACATCCCCCCTGAGCCTTCTCTGGCCTTCCTCCTGCCAGCTCTCTCAGCCTTTCCTCATGTGAGAGATGCTCCAGCCCCTTAATCATCTCAGTGGCCATTCACTGGGTTCTCTCCAGTGGAGACGCAGCACTCCAGGTGTGGCCTCGCCATGGCTGAGGGGAAGGGTCACTTCCCCCAGGCTGCTGGCAGCACTCTTAATGCAGTCCAGGATGTCATTAGTTTTCCTTGCTGTAAGGGCATGTTGTTGGCTCACGTTCAGTTTGCTGTCCACCAGGACCCCCAGGTCCTTTCTGCAAGGCTCCTTTACAGCTGGGCAGCCCCCAGCATGTACCGGTGCCTGGAGTTGTTCCTTGCCTGGTGCAGGACTTTGCACTTCCCTTTGTTGAAGTGCATGAGGTTCCTGTCAGCCCATTTCTCCAGCCTGGCAAAGCCCCTCTGGATGGAAGCACGACCCTCTGGTGTATCAGCTGCTCCTCCGTTTTGTGTCATCTGCAGGCTTGCAGAGGGTACGCTGTGCCCTGCCATCCAGATCATTGCTGAAGGTCTTGAACAGCACAGAACCCAGTATTGACCCCTGGGGTACACTAGTTATAAGCCTCCAACTAGACTTTGCTCCACTGATAACCACTCTGGGTGCAGTTGTTCAGCCAGTTTTCAATCCACCTCACTGTTTGCTCATCCAGCCCATACTACATCAGCTTCTCTATGAGGATCTCATGGGAGAGGGTGTCAAAAATCTAAGTAGACAATGATGTCCACTGTTCTCCTCTCATCTACCAAGCCAGTGGTTTCATCCTAGGAGTCTCTCAAGTTGGTCAAGCATGACTTCCCCTTGGTGAATCCATGCTGACTATTCCTGATGAGTTTCTTGTTCTTTGTATGCCTGGAAATGTTGTCCAGGATTAGCTACTCCATGACCTTCCCAGGGATTAAGGTGAGCCTGACTGGCCTGTAGGTCCCAGGGTCCTCCGTCCTGCCTTTCTTTAAGTTAGGAGTGGTGCTTGCTTTCCTCCAGTCCTCAGGCACTTCTCCCAACTGCCATGATCATTCAAAGATGATCAAGAGTGGCCTTGCAATGACATCTGTCAGTGCTCTCAGCACTTGTGGGTGCATCCCATCAGGGCCCATGGATTTACATATGTCCAGATTGCTTATGTATTCCCTGACCTGATCCTCTTCCACCAAGGGTATGTCTTTTTTGCTCTGGACTTTCGCCTTCATCTCTTGTGATTCCGGAAGAGCTGTTACATCAACATTTAATACAGTATTTATGAATATGGGGGCTAGGCCTCTGGGAGGAAGAACAGGTTGTTGCCTGAGAAGCAATATGATCATTTTGTGTTGTAAGTATATTGTCCACATTTGGACCTATAAACTGCCAGAACATGGTTTTATCTGCTATAGTTAGATTACTGTATGGGCGCACAAAGAATGGGCTACTCGGAGGTCGAAGTATTTGCCTGGGACACAGGGAAATCCTGCGCTCCATTTACTGACTGACTCCAGGCAGGCGATTTAGAGTACACCTATGTGGTACCAAGGAGCAAGCTGCTGAGATCTCCAGAGATCCACAACCAGAGCCATATTACTATGGTACCACAGCACCATACACAGGTTAATTGACTCTGCTGAGAGGCCAGATTTATTAGCCAGGCGCATTAATTTTAAGATCCAAACCGGTATCTTTGCTCAGTATAGTATGGTGCTGGACCAGCGGGTCTGCAGATAGCTCAGGGATTTCTAATACAGCACTGCAGTGTGGCAGACAAAGCTGCCCTTGGCTTCTCCCATGTTCCACTTCCCCACGTGTGCCACGTAAAGAGTTTAACTGGCAAGAATTTTGTGAGTCTAATTAGTGAACATGAAATGAGAAGAGTAAAAGATTACATTGAGATATTAAGAACAGTTTTCATTTACAGAACTTTATCAGCTGTCTTGTAACTAGAGCTATTTTACATTTTTATTTTTAAAGTATAGCAAAAATATGTGGCAGCTAATATTTAATTATTTTCCTTTTTTTGTGCACCTGTGAGTTTGGAATAGCCTTCTCTGAACATTCAGGATCTTACCCATCAAAGCATAGCTCTGGGGATGTGATTAGTAAAGTAATTAGTTTTTCATAATTCCATGTACTTTGAAGCTGGGAACTGTGATTCTGACTTGCTCCTAGGCTCTGCTATGTGCTGTATTTCTATTAAGTAACTTCTTTATTTCCCAAATCCCAGCTTTTCTTTTAATTAGCAAGTATGTGTCTCTGTCGGTGATGATTGCAAAGCAAGTTTAAAAAATGTAAAGTGAGTGAGATTGATAAAGAGTTGATTTTATGACTGGTTCTGGAACAAGAGAATTACAAATGCATCATTCATCATGGTTACCTCACATGTCCTGTTTTGGTCCTCCAAAGTATGAATTTTGTTAACCATTTCACTGTCTGTGTTGGAAAAGCAAGAGAAAACTGCAGACCTGTACCTTACTCTGATAGAGTCTATGCTAGAATGTGTTGCTGATAGAGCTACCCAAGGCACATGAACAACAAAGAAATATCTCACTTGTTAACTAGTGCTGCCAGGTTCATCGTACATCTGTTCAGAGATGCTCTTTTTCACCCCGCAGACAGAATGTGGGCAGAATTTTAGGACCTTGACTAGTTCTTTGAAATTTCCAGATTTGTTGCAGGTGGGTGGAATGGTGGCTTGGACTTGGCACAGGCAAATGTGGGAATGGTGTATGCCGAGGCTCTGTCCTGCCTTAGTGTTGGGACACAGCAGGGTATGCACACAGATTTAGCACCTGGAAAGTGCTAGATCTGAGACTACCCTGAGTCCCATGGTATAGATATAAACAAAGAGAACAGGATGAGATCATAGTTTTTTAATAAATTTCATTTTTAAAGCTGTAACCAGAACAATGACCCAAAACCAAGCGGTAGGTTCAATCACTGCAATTAAATGATCAGTTATACAATTACAATGCACAGAGATAAAATCGATCCAAACCTTTCCCACTAATTTTCTGCCTCTGAGCTCCAGAGTATTTTTTACACACGTGGAAAAAAGAAGGTTCATAAAAGGCCATACATGCAGTCTAACATGAAGTCTGAAACAAACGCTTTATCAGGATGGCATAGTAGTGTAAACGATGCTTAGTTTGGCAAAACTGCACTTTGGCCAGCAGAGCTTTTTCCAGCATCCCAGGACTCTGTGTGATGCCATCTTTACCTGTGAGGTGGCTACAACCATGCCTTTGTTATGAGATTTTGCTAGCGTAACAGTCAGCCTAAGGTGATACTACCACACTTCATTGACATCTCTGCTGGCAGAAGTAGACCTGTTGATCTTCACGCCTGAAATGTGACCCCTCAGCATGTTACTTCCCATGGAAGAGGGGACCATTTCCCCTTTCACAAGTGGCATTTCAGCCTCTCTCCCACTCTCTTTCCTGCTGCTCCAGAGGCAGGTAACAGGCATTCCCTTCTACCTGCTGACTGTGGCAAGTTTGCTCAGGAGTTGCGGGGCAAGGAGAGGCACAATGCTAAAGGCAGAAGATGAACCATTTGGTCCTGCCCTTACGTGTACTCTCCAGTCTGTTTTCTGTAGCCCCTTTCTAGGTGAGATTCAGCATGCATGACCCATCTTGTGACTCAACATACCAGAAACATTGTCCCCTGCTTTGCGGCAGCTGAGAAGGAGAGTGATGACTGTGCAAAAGGGCTGGAACAAGGGCCAGGTGGGATGGCCAGAGAAGCCTTGTTGGAAGTCAGTCAGCAGTCTGGCACTGAAGGAGGTCCCATTAAGGAAGCTTTCACAACTAGGAGCTAGCGTAGGGGCAAGGAGGCTGGCTCTTGATCTGGAATAACTCCCCCCACCTTGTGTCTTCCAGAGAACATCCTCTTCTTAATGGAGTCTTGCTCCATAAAAAAAGACTCCAAGATGATGACATCATTAGACCTTCACTTTGGCTAATTGCTCTTATTTTTGGTTCTTTTGCAAAATCAGGAGATATCTGAACAATCCAAGCACAAGTCTCTATTGGAAAAAAAAAAGCAATACGTCCATCATGGCCTCATAATAAAAACTTCAATTCATTTAAGTCACTTCATTCTTCTTTGTCCAAATGCCTACATCTCTTACATCCTTAGGAAGGCATACTGCCAGGAACTGAGTTTTTCATTAAATGAGAAAATTGCCCTTACAGCTTTGTTATTTTATATGTTATTAATATACAGGCATGGTCCTAAAAAAAAATCTTGAAAAAACCAACCATGCCCCATAAATATAATTGTTGACAAATTGGCAATGTTTCAAAACAAATGGGTCACGATGTTTTATTTTCAACCAATCATAATTTCACATAATGTATTCAGATATAAAGAAAACTGCAAACCCGTGTTTTAATCCTATTCGAGCAACTAAAACATGATAGACGTGCTGCTTTTATTTTCTTGTTTCCAGCTGCTGGAGCCAGTTATATTCTCGCCACTAGAGAGCGCAAGTATCACTAGAGGTGATGGTGCTGGGGTGCAGATCGCTGTACTCGCAAGCAGTATCGCGAGCTGCCTTCCTCAAGGACGGCACGCTAGTCTGTGATGGGTGATTCCAGCTACACGAAGTTTCTTGTCCATGGGTTAATTTAGGCTCAGAGTTAACATTGTCTCCAAGTAGTTACAGCTTCCTATGTCCAAGACTGACCTGAAGAATCTCCTGATGAGGAACCACTGGAGAGATTCCTGCCTCTCCTTCTGGATCTTGGGCTCCAGCCCAGAAGATGCAGCACTTCCCAGGGATGTATGCTTCTCCCATGCAGTACAAACACTCGTATGCCCCTCAGACACATGCTTGAGGACACTAAGACCAGCTGCCTTTGGGAATGCTGGGCACCAGAAAGAAAGGACTTGGTAAGTAGTAAAAGATCTTCCAGTTTTAGACTGAAAGCAAAGGCATTTCAAGCAGTGTTGTAGGAAATTAATAGCAAGTGTATGAAATAAAAGGAAGGCTTTTGAAAAACTCAGAACCCACACCTTACTCTAGAAGAACAATGAAAACACTCCAGCTCAGCTAGATGGCTAAGACAATCCAAGGGCATGTACCAGTTTTGTGTGCATGTCATCCCAGAGCATGCCCCATGGGTATTGAGCTAAGGCTAAATCACTTTGAACCTGGAGCCCAGGGGTACAGGCTCACTCACAATACGGTTATGCAAACCCAATGCATTACAGCACGGGCAAAGGGTAAAAAGCTTTTAACTTCTGAGTCATGAGTTCCCATTATGTTCAAGTGTGTTGACTATACGTTATAATAACAGGTGTTAAGCTACAACTAATCCTTTTGCATTTTCTTAGACAACTGTCTGGGCTCAGGAAACCATTGGGATAGACTGGCATCCTCTGTGACAGTCCCAACAGGGAGCCGAGGATTGAGGGGTCTGGAGGTGCATTGCATCTTTCCACTCCCAGCTGTCAGGCAGAAACCATGCTGCTTAGTGAAGGAAATACCAGAGAAGACAGCTTTTAGACAAGTGTATTGTAACAAGCCTTTGAATGGGAATTTTCTCCAAACTCAGCGATTGCCATGTAACTGAGCCATATTTAAACACACTCACACATTTTTATATATAAATATCCATACATACATACTATATATAGAGAGAGGGGTTCACTTTCTGTGTGATGCTTTCAAGTGTGGCTCTTCAGGTGGATGTGATGTTGCAGCCTTTTGTTTCTGGCTCCTTCTAATGCCTGTACACAGTCTTACAGGCACATAATAGATTATTGGATCATCTCCATAAAGCTAAGGCTCTATGTGGTTCTTCTCCATCTGAGCCTTGTACTAATACTTGCTAAAAAACTACCCAATTTCAAATCTCATTTTTAATATGAGTGATTCTCCTCCAGACTTACTCAGAGTGACAGTTTGGTATTTTTACAGGGTTTTTTCTCATGCTTTTAAAAAATACATTTACATGCATTTACGTGCCTCAGTCAAATTTCTCCTGAAACAAGTAATCGGAATGCAAGCTAACAAAGCTAAGTTTCCTTCTTGTGGCATTTGGCTGCTCAGCTAATTGATGAGTGAAGATGCAACAGCAAATAGCAGCTGTCTTGTTAATCACAGCCTTGGGCTGCCATGTAGAGAGAAAGTCTTTACCTTTCCATCATAGGCTGGAACAGCTGTGTCTGCTCTGACATTAACTGAGCTCCAGGCAGTGTGCCCTGAAGAGCAAGAGATGTGCGTGAAGCCAAGGCCTAATCAGCTGAGGAAGGAGTAAGTAGGATGGTGGTCAATAGAGCTGTATTTACTGTTCTAGAGATTTTCCTCTGGGTTTAGATCCCTTCTCTTTTTAGGAACCATAGGTGCAGGTAGTGAGGTAGGGAAACTGTGAATGTATCTCCACAGGTATAGTTGCCATGTTTGGTGAAGCCCTCAGGACATGCAGTTTTCAAACCTTTTCCAAGAGGACCCACACTTCCCTCAATGCAATACTGTAGGAGAAATACTATTAAACAATCTTTTGGGAAGTTTTTCTTCCCTTAAACTCTTTAGTAGACTTTATAGCATAAAGGAATGGATGCAGTTTCTTGTCAGCCAAAAAAGAGTTAGGTGGTGTCAAACCCCAGGGACTCCTAGCTATTCATGAGGGAAGAAAGGAAAAGGAGTATACATCACAAATGACACCTAAAAAAGAGGCTGATTTTTTTTTTTTCCTTGTTTTTGGCCTATTCTTCTGGCTTGTTGCCCTTTGTTCCTCCAGACACCTGTGTGCAGAGCCTGCAAATCTCAGCATGGTCTCTTCCTTCCAGCAGAAGCACCCCTGGATGCCAGTAATCCCAGCAGGTCATGCTGCTTCCTCACTGCCTCATTTTTTCACTGGAGAGATACATGTTGCTGGATGAGAGCCTGTGCCCTAGAATACCAGTTTAAGTGAATAACTGCACCCAGGGCTCCATGACATCAAAGAACTGTATCCTGGTCTGACAAGACATTAAAAAATTGTTAAGGGTTGTATCACAACTGCAGAGGCAATTTAAAGCAAACTCCTTGTTAAGAGAAACTGGCTTTGCATTTGATGGACTCTTTCAACACATCTAAAAGGAAGGGGAAATAAAAGTTGTGTATGTTGCTTCATTGCAGCCAACACCTTGAAAATCTCTATTGCCAGAGTATTTCACGACTGGAAATAGAAATATTACCATGTAGGTCGAATAGTAAAAACTATCCTGTTAGTATTTGTGTGTTAAAAGAGCGATAACTGAAAACATCCCTTGAATGGATAAGTAAGTAAAAGTTACTGGATTTGTTTGCAGAGCAACTAAGAAGTGGACAGCTGGAATTAGAACAAGAAATAACCATGAAAATAGGCTATGAGTAACTGCTTATCATTTTGGTTTGCTTCTTGACTTTTCTGTAAAATATAGGTAGTGTGGTCTGTAGAGCAGACATTTTCTGTGAAGCATTTAAGCAGAGGTTAAACTGCTCTGGAACAGTAACAGAGAGAGGACTGTATGTAGATCTTAACTGGATGCAGAAGGAGCCGGGAGGAGAAAGAGGGAGCCAAACCTTTGGTGATTTACAACTCTGAAGGAGTCAGAGAGCAGCTCTCCGTCCTCTTTTTGCCTTTTCCACAGCTCACCTCACTTCTGCCATGCAGGGATGCTGCACTGAGGGACAGGCCAGGAGCCTTTTGTCCCTGTTTTCAAAGAGATTCAAGGAGCATCAAAGGCCCAAATCTTCTTGAGCGTGGAGTGCCCTTTCAAGCCTTGATTCTGACCATTTGGCAGACCTGGTACTTCAGCTCTGCCGTATGTTTCACCTGACCTAATGCCCCGCTTACTCTGACAAGACAGTACACATGCACACAGGGACAAGTGTCTGGAGTAAAAAGCACAGCTAACTCTTCAGTATATTCTGTCACTGTAAATTTAATCCTTCCCACTAAGACCATTCTTTGCTACCCAGTGAGTGATTTTTATGAAACTTGTTGATTAACTCTTGAGACCTTATCTCCTCTATTAAATGTGAGTGCAATTGGTCAATGGGTTCAACCAAACTGCACAAATTAAAAATGGCAAAGGACAGCAAATGTGGAGTCCCAAGAAGTTGAGAAAACTGGCCTAAAAGTTTTCAAAGATAGGACTCATCTGCTTTGGAGAGAGGAGCCTAGTAAACCTCGTTCCCAAAAGATAGAGATCATTTTATGCATCATGGGAATCCACATGCTACATTCCCACATAAGGGCTTTTGAAGAGGGAAATGCATGCAGCAAAACTGCTTTCGATGAGAGCACTGCCAAATACCATAAACATTCCTGACAGAGTATTTTCAAATGTCTGGTTCAATCCAGTTTTAGATGAAAGAGATGCTCAGTCGATGTAACCTTGCTTCCACAAAGTCCCATTTTAATCGCTGATTGCATAGAAAGCAGAATTCGAGCTGTGCTCAAGTTTTTAAGAGATTGTCTAGAGCAGCTGGCTTTCTTGCATTTTCCAGTAAAAGATTCAGTGAGGCACTTACTACAACAAACAAAAAGCCATTATTTTAGTAATGTAAAAACTAGCACTTACATCCAACAAACAGATCAAAAGATGCTCTTTTATAAACAAAAATCCCAGTCCACAGACACAATAGTATGTACAATAACATGACACTTTGCCAAGAGATTCCAGTATAAGACACAGTAATTCAAAAGAAACAAAGTGTAAGTTTATTGGACGCCAACATTTCTTAGTCAAGATCTAAGTAAAGAAAACACACAGTAGAAAAAGTTGTACAAAGCAGCAATGGATTTACATTACATTAAAGAAAAAGTTACCCTAAGCTATTAAGTCTCAGTCCTAAAAAAAGTAAAAACCCATCCTTAATTAAAATCCACCACTGGTGTATTGAACTGATATACGATGACTATAAGGTATATAGGATTATAAAACCAGCTTCTTTTGTCTCACCTCTATCATCCTTTAAAATGACAAGTGTTTTTTGTATAACTAATTGAAAAATTCAATAGCAAATATATTGGGTAATTCCAAGTTCTAGAAACTGTAGGAAACTAATCCCCTGTACCCAAGCACTAAAAGTGATCCCATTATCCTGCTTTTTAAAAAGGGACACTGTCAAGAATAAGCCTTAAAAAGTGTACTTTATATGTATTTTGCATGTTACATTACAAAAGATAGTTTGTTCTGGTTTTATGTACATATTTTTATTAAAGACGCTGCTGCAGTAGTGGGAAGCTTGTGTCTTTAAAAGGTAATGTGTACCACTGAGAAACTGGAAGAGGAAAAATGGATTGAGTCCTTTATTCTGGAATAGTGAGAGAAAAAGCAATGTGAAAAATAAGCTCAGCCCACAGAATTCAGATGCATTTTTCAGACATCCCTGCAACAATTGAGGATGCCCTTAATAGGCATTTTCTTGCCCAAGCAGCTCAAGTGTTATGACTCAATTCATGGTTTTAAATTCCTTGATTTTATTAATATCAAGTATTCTTAATACAGATAAGTACGTTTACTGTATATAACCTTTCTCTTGATAGTGTCCCTTTATGTACAACAGTTATAGTACAGTTTTTCACAAGTCATTTTAAATAAACAAGAATCAATGACATCAAAAAATACTATCAGGCTGTGTTCAACAAAAACAAAAACAACAAAAAAAAAAGATAACACTGATTCATTAACAGCCACATTTAAAAAAAACCCCCAAACCCTAAGCTTGCTTTGATTTTTATCTAAATCTTCTGGTAGGAAAATGTAAACAATTTTATTGAACAGTATAGGCACATGCCAGTTTATAGGCTCATGCCAGACATTTGCACCCTCACTGTTAGTGCCAAGAAGTTAGGCATAGTCTGTCCTTATCCCACGTGAGGAACTTCTAGTTTTGTCACGGGAAGCTTGGAACAAAAACAGAGTAAGTGTAGCTTCAAACCAAACCCGCATGTCCTACTTGGGGGAAGACAAACAACATCAGACAAAAAAAATCTGGATGTCACTAGAAGCCCTGCCTAAACAGGAAATGCAGGGACAAGTCTCTTACAGCTGTGTTTTGGTTCACGGATAAGGCTACATCTCCATTCTGAAATATACAAGACAAACTCTAGCGTCACCCACCGCTTCAGCTGGTTATCTGCTCAATTACCTGTCACAGGGTGTTTCACTCCCCCTTACCAAAAAACCAAAGTAGAGACAGTATTATTACTGGTTCATATGCTTTGTTTTTGTAAAACTACAGAACTATACCTTAGCTGTATATGCAAGTTTTCTGTAGAGGAAAATTCTTTTTACCTTTTGGTTCTAGGACTTTAAAAAAAATCTGTATATATTTTTCTGCCATTGCTCACTTTCAAGGTTGATCATGGTCCCAATTTAGCAAAGAACTTAAGCACATATTTAAAAAAAAATTAAGACTGATCTTAATGAAACTTAATCATAGGCTTAGACACTTTGCCAACACAGTGCCTGAAAGGAAAAAAAAAAAGTCCTAAACAAAAATACATTTCATGGCTCAACCCTGCTCCTCTTAAATGCAATAGAAGTTTCCACTGTACTTCCACTGAAGCAGGATAGTTCTCTGAGATTTATCTTACAGATTATAAAAATAGCAAAAAAAGAGAAAGAATTAAAGATTCTAGTCTATATATTAAAACATCTGCACATTCCTGTCACAAATTTTAAGAAAAAAAAGCAAAACACTTTTTATATTTAACAAGATCTCTAACTTTGTGTCACTTCAGTACACAGCTACAAAATTAAACAAAATATGATGAAGACAGGCTTTTGTATCAATAAATTTGGCTGTGGCCAAACTAGACACTCTTCAAAAGACCTTTATTTATAAACAAGCAACTAACATTTTTTCCATAATTGAACTTTTTAAACATATATTAAAGTTATATAAGTGGAAGCATATTTATTCCGTATCCTCCAAAATAAACACTTCTATCAAGGGCTTTTTAAGATACTGTATGAAAGCTAATAGAAAACCAGAACTGCTATACAAACATCTCATATTTAAACTTCAGAGATCCTGAATTCCTTTACTAAACAACAGGAACCGAACACTCTTCAAAAGACCTTTATTTATAAACAAGCAACTAACATTTTTTCCATAATTGAACTTTTTAAACATATATTAAAGTTATATAAGTGGAAGCATATTTATTCCGTATCCTCCAAAATAAACACTTCTATCAAGGGCTTTTTAAGATACTGTATGAAAGCTAATAGAAAACCAGAACTGCTATACAAACATCTCATATTTAAACTTCAGAGATCCTGAATTCCTTTACTAAACAACAGGAACCGAATTTTTAAAAAAACCCTCACATGCTCAAAGTTAAAAACAAAACTTAAAAAAAACAAAACAAAACAAAACAAAACAAAACCAAAACAACTAAAGAAAAACTTAGAAGGAGGCTATTTAAACCAGAAATATTTTATGGATTTTTTTATAATACATAGTATACTAGGAAAATGGTCAAGGTTTCTTCAAATGTGTTGAACAAGCTTTTGATTTAAAGTGTGTGGGATTTATCATCATACCACATAGCAGAATCCCAGTTAGAAGTTAGATGACTGTGACATAGCTGAACTAGTTGCCATCTTCCTTTAGAAAGCACACTGATTTTTAAAAGGCTACATATAAACTTTCAGACTGTTGTGTAGAGGAATCATTGCTGAAAACTCAGGAACCATTTTTACAAAAACATGTTCATATTTTATATGCACAGATTTCTTAAATACATTTAAAGGATACTCAGTAAAGCTTTACGTTTTTCTGATTTTGTTAAACCAGGTTAAGTGGAATAACCATTTTATTGTGAAAGTATTTCTGGTAAGTTAAGAAATGTAGTCTTACTGGGTGGAATAAAAAAGTCGTTAACTAGAAACGTCACTATTAAAACAAGTACCCTGTTTTAATTGCAATGTTACTGAAAGAATTTAACTGATATTCTAACAAATCAGCGTAATCACATTCAGCTAGAATTTGCCTGAAAGAGGACCATAAAGAAAAACACATTACTATTAGAAGTGTTTACTAACAATTGTAGCTTTAAATCGAAAATGAAACAGAAGAGGCTCGGAAATAACATTACAATTTTTTTGGTAGCTGAAAAAAAGTCAGGGGTCCATCCTGAGCCCATTCTTTTAAACTTAACTTACAGTAAAAATAATAATAATAAAAAATCTGTTGGAAAAAAATGGTGGCACACTCAGGCTTTCACTGAGAAAAATCTACTCCTGCGTATGCCTAACTAAGGATGCCCATCCTCAGACTCTTAGGAGTTATGTTTGTGCTTAATTTTGCTAAATCTTGGTGTCAGCTTGTAATTCTTCTTACTTTTGAGTTTGGGATGCTGAAAAAAAATTCAGGGTTACATACAGAATTAAAGCCTCACTCCTGCTCCCCCCAAAACTGGTGACCAAACTCCTTTTGCTTTCATCAAACACAGACTGGGCTCTGACTATGGAGTGTGGAATGCAATCCCCCCACTCCCAGCCCACACGGGGTAAAGTTGGTCAGGATCATAAATACTGTTTGCATCATTTACGTTCACTTTAAGTTCTCGTGGAACAATTTTTTGCTGTTACTTTACCACCTACTTCTGGGTAAATATTTCTGTTACTTACAGAATAATTTTGGACCCTTACTACAGCTTCTGGTAAATATCTATGATCCTACTTAAACTAAATGCTCCAGTTGTGATTTGAGGTAAAATAATGGAACCACACAGAATATCTGCAGCCCATTATTACCACGGTTTTCAACAAATTAGAAAATTGCAACACAGTATCACATATAGCGGCAGAAAGAAATATTCTATGCATTGTATTCATAAAATGCAGTGATTGTAGTGTGATGTTTTTCCTCTGCTTTGAGCTGGATATGTATGCTTAATACAAATTTCAAATACATACTTCTTCTTTTATACAGGTGTCTATATAAATATTTACATTTTTAGTTTCTGTTAAAACATATCTTTGTACTCATGGCCAAGCTTATTACTGTGTGTAGGAACACAGTTCATCTTCTGTCCCTTAATGTGCTCTCTTTTTTTTTTTTTTTTTTGATTTAATAGTTATACATTCCTTTGTAGTTAGAATTACAAACAGTTGTACAAATAGTGGAAACAAAATTATGAAACTTGTCTGACATCCCTTCAATCTTAGTTTATATTATAAACTGTACCATTTGCATTATGATGGCTGTTAATACAATGACTTTAGCTACCGAAGTATGTGTAGTAAATTAGTCTTTGGGACATTATATAAAGCAAAGTGCCCCCTCCCCCAATTTTCCTTAGAAACTTATAATTAAATGGCTGAAAGCAGACTTGCTGCTACTTTTTATATAAAATCTTAGTAATAATATTGCTGACTTTAGATTCTATTTTAATTTGCACAAGTTCCATATAACAACAAAACAATTCTATGTTCCTTTAAAATATCAAACATTCGTATCCAATAACATCAGGATTACTCAAACTTGAGGTTTATTTGTTATTGCTAAAGGTGTCTAAGATCTAAGTCAATACAGCAAGACACTCCATCCACTTCCTCCCTAACTGCAAGTGCATGGCAACTATTTATATGGAGCTTGTGTGTTGGTTTCTTTTAAAAAAAAAAAAAAAAAAGTTGGTTACAGTATTTCACTACCATAAACTCACAGTTAGAATCCAAATTGTTGTTGCTCTTTCGTTTAATATATAACTTTATATATAATACACACGCACACACCAACATCACAGGATGAAGATCCATGCATACAATCCAGATGTGATCGTATTTCAGTGTTAAATGAAATAAAAATTATCTGTTACTATTAGATCCCAGACCACAGTATTTTAAATTACTCTGCTTTCTACCTACTAACCAAGTTAGTTTACCTTAATCTTCAAACCCAAGCAGCATCACAAATTCCAAATTTTTCGTTGTCATCGTCATCATCGTTGTTTTGAACCTCTTAGATTTCTAGTTTATATGGCATACATCTGCGATCCTGAGCACAGCCTCCACTGAACCAGCTTTTTAAGGTATCTGTTAAAGCTAATTGTGTGTTTGTTCATGGCTCCAAAGACTAAAAGCTGTCTTGAAAGTCCTGTGACAGAGTTTACACATGTATTGTCTTTTGAATGTGATTGCTGAGAGTGGTGGAGCATGATAGAAGAGTGTATCTGACTCCTGTGGTACAAATAATTTTTCAGTAGTAGTGGAGCTTTCAGACAAGCTTGTCGGACTATCAGGCTCCAAAGGCTGGATTTTGGGGAGGGGTGGGGGTGGAGGTAAGGGTGGGGGTGATGGGGAATTAGCTGGTGGACAAATCTCAGGCTCCTTATTTGTGGACTCCTCTGCAGCCTGTGACATATGAGACTGGAAGTGACTCCACAGCCGGAAATTGGTCCGGAAGGCCTTGTTACACACATGACAAATAAAAGGCTTCACAGAGCATAATAGCTCTTGGTGACGCTCCAGCTGTTTGCGTACAGTGAAAATCTTCCCACACTTTTCACAGGGCCACAAACCAGCATCTTTGTTGGAGATTACTTCCTTAGGTTCTCTGCTCGTTTCAGTGACCTCATCCTCTATATCATCTGCAGGCTCTTCTTTGATCTGAATTTTAAACTGCTTGGAAACACTTAAGTCTTCAGGTAGGCATGAGGAATCTTCGGAATCAAAATTTATTTGTTCTGATGAATCACTGAATACACCATCTTCCTTTGCAGCAACAAAATTGTTCATTTTATTGGATTCTGACTGAGGCGGCAATCTTGATGAACTAGTTATTTCTCCATTGTGATCCAGGATTGGTAAAGAAAAGTTCTCTGATGGAGCCATTGTATTTTGATTGTGAACTTCAACTTGATGACGCCAAATACTAAAAGATGATTTAAAGGTACGCATACACTCAGGACAAGTAAGCTTCTTGTATTCACACTTGCTTTCATGCTCTTGCTTCAGCTCTGGAGAAGAAAATCTAAGGCTGCAGTAAGGACAAAGAGTAGCATTTCTACAGAGTTGCTCATGATTTCCCTGCTCAATAAGTGAAGAGAGCTTAGCATTGCAGAGACGGCACTGATAAACCTCTTTGTTTTCTGCTGGACTTTCAATATGAATATGATCCTTCTGCTTAGGAGCCTTATTTCCTCCAATTGGTTTCTCCCCTGGGTGCATTTTTATGTGCTGTTTAAATTGCGAGAGGAAGCGATAAGCTTTCCCACAGTAGGTACAAATATAGGCTCCTTTGGTTCTCGATCTTAAATTCCTTTTGATGACTTGTTGTGCTTGTGAAGCAGACTGTCCCTGAAAACCTTGCTTGCCACGTCTTAGTTTAACGATTAGAGCTTTTTTAATTTCTCTCTCTCTGACTATATCGATCAGTTTTCTTTGGAATTTTTCATCCAAAACAGCATGCGAACTGGAAGCTGGTGAGGGATTCTTCACAATTCCATGTTGTGTCTGGCAGTGCGTCCACACTTTGAAATTTGTGTGAAATCTCTTGTGGCATATGTCACAAGCATAGGGCTTCTCTGGATTATGATACATGTTAACATGACGATGAAGACCTGCTGTTGATCTGAAAATTTTAAGGCAGTGCTTGCATTTAAATTTTTTATTTGGTCTTGCTTCTTCGATCTCGCTGTATTCGTCTTTACTGACATCAGAATCAGGAGAATCAGCATCAAGGTGCGTAGGACTTGAGCCTTCCTCAAAGTTATCTTCTGACCCAGGAGAACCCTGCTCATCCGCCTTCAGTTTCTTAAATGGTAGTCTTCTATCAGCTTGAAATCTCCTTTTTGCTGGAAGTCTACTCGGTTCCTTATGATCATCCTCAGTTTTAAAAGGAAAGTCTTTATTTGTTGATGCTGAAGCATCACCCACTGTAACTCTTATTATTTCAGCAGGATCTGAAAGTGGACTGCTAGGTTCAGTTTTTATTCGCACCTCTGTGAGAGGGGAAGCAACCTCCCTATCAGTTGACTGAGAGGCACTGAAAGACCTAAGGCGATGTGGGTGTATTACCTGTGGTTTTTCATCTAAGACTAACTTCTCTGATGACTCTTTCAAGGATGACTTTTGAGATACAACACTAAATGTCTTCTGGGAATCATTAGTTCCTGTTGAGGAGGATGATACCTGTGAAGGTTTTAGGTCAACAGAAGGTGAGTAAATAGGAACTTGGCTGTCCATGGACAGTGACCTTCGAAGGAGACTTTTTACAAGTGGTCCGCTTCTGTCAATACTTTGGTTTTCTGGACCAGATCCACTAGATGGGATTACTAGCCCTAACTTTGAGTAGTATAGCAAATTCCTGTCTTCACCTTGACCATTTCCTTTTCCTGCCTCTCGCAACAAAAATGTAGATTCTGATGTGCCACGCAGGGACAAGACTGGTGGACGCGGTCTTTTTAATGACATCTCTGCAGCCTTTCCTCTTAAAAGCTGACCACTGCTTCCTGGTTCATCGCTTGCAATTTCTTTCTCTGCTAAAGACATTTGAGGCAGTACCATGTTCCTTTTCACTAAACCACTTCTGCTGTGATCCTCCACAGTTCCAGAAGTTTCATGAAGCTTGGTATAGCTCACAGGACTTTCCTTCAGCCATCTCCTTTCAGTCAGTGATAAGTTGTGAAGAGTGTCAGTTGGTTTTGTTACTTGTGATCTACTGCTAGTTTTGACAGCAACAGAAGGTGAAGGTTTAGAAGTATGGCTTAAATCATGTGTTTGATTCATACTTTTCGCTTGTGCTTCAATTCTGTTCTGACAGACAATGACACTTCTCTTCTGAGAACTACTTTCGTCTTCATCTTGATACAGTATTTTCTTAACAGGGCAAGCTGGGAAAGGAGCTTGAGGACTCTTAGAAACAATGTTTGTAAGAAAGGATATTCCAAGACTGTAGCCCAGTTCTTGCACTGCTGCAAGACTGCCTTTCTCAATGAACAAGGATGAAGAATAAATGTAGTTTAATACATTATCAAAAGCATCTGGTTCACAAAAGTCAAGTTGAAACACTGACTGAGACTCATTCTCCTTATTCGTGAACAGAGTCTGGAAGTATTCACTGCTGGCAGCCAGAACATTTTTATGAGCTCGAAATTTCTGATCTCCTACTATAAGAACAACATCACAC
The DNA here is from genome assembly GCA_013400195.1 of Aramus guarauna. Lineage (NCBI taxonomy): Eukaryota > Metazoa > Chordata > Aves > Gruiformes > Aramidae > Aramus > Aramus guarauna. Next base: position 128,691 of record VXBL01005644.1, on the reverse strand, counting down.
AGCTGTCCCTTTAGACGCTCCTCATTCAGCGTGCTTAGAAGTGAAATGGCATGTGCTGGATTTATATAATGCAAGAGCCCCTCCATGATTCTGATGTTTCTGAAAAAGAACAACAACAAAAAAAAGTTGTAGGTTGCCTTATGTGAACTGCTGTTAGAGATAAAACAAACACACCTAATCTCTCTGTACTTCACAAACTGGCTAAAACACCATCAACAGTGCTGAAGAAAACAGCTTGTTTGGAGGAAAGGTATGGGAATTAAAACAATACAGTTAGCTCCAATAGATGCACAGGCACGAGAAGAACCAAATTGTGTGCCCACTTTCAAATATGCTGTTAATAGTTGATATTATACCAAGAATATTACACCTAACTAACCGGGGGGGAGAAGGCTGTATTATCTTCCTGCAATACACCTGTCCACATGAAGGAAGAGTTCAATCATTTCACTCTTGATCATCTTTCTCTCAGCTTTAGCTTTATGAAGATCTATCTCAACAACTGCATTGATAAACTCTTGAATCAGATATCTAAAGCTTAGTTCTGCCAAGTTACCTTTTTGAGGCTAAGCAATTCTGACAGTCTCCTGCTGATTAAACAAATTAATGAGGTTTTGTTGTCATGTGTAATGGGATGAGGGAAAGGGCCTTAATACTGGGAAGGGAGAAGGAAGCAGGATTGTTGTCTGTAATCTAGATTAATTCATCATGTTTGGTTATGTTTAATAAGTGTTGTTAAAATATACTTCTAGCTATCAAATATGTGTCACTTATAAGTCCACTGACAGGATCTGGTTTCTTGGAAATGTCACGATTATACTTGAAGTATCCCCACATTGCTGAGTTCTAGTTCAGAGAACTGAACTCCCCATCTTATTCATTAGCATAAGAGCACTTCATGCCCACAGCCCATCTACTTGAGCAACAGTTACCCTCAGATGCATCCAAGAGTACAATAAGCACAAATTAAACTGCAGTGCAAAAATCCCCATGTTCCACATGCTTCAAAACACAGCCTACTCCGTACTGCAGGATGTCTCAATAACTTAACAGACTGCTCCTGATTAGATCTTAACAAAAGAAGAGAATCAGGTTTTAGGTCAGTTTAACAAATAACTTCTGTGGCCTGAATCAAAATTTATATATGTGTGCACACGCACACTCACAGAGAAATCAGCATTATCCAGTTTTCTTTTTAGTCGTGAACGCTCTTACAATTCTGTTCAAGTTAACCTGTAAGAATTTTACACTATCTTCCGCTATGGTTGTGGTAAAACAAATCAATGATGTGTCTGAAAAGCAATCCTTTTCTTTTTACAGCCGATTTAAGAAACTACTCTTTAGATATTTATACATGATGTATGCTGCTACAACAAAAAGGTTTCACTACTATGGTTTAGCCCCAGCCAGCAGCTGAGCACCACATGGCCGCTCGCTCACATCCCCCCCACCCCCGGTGGGATGGGGAGGAGAATCCGAAGAAAAAGGTAAAGCTCCTGGGTTGGGATAAGGACAGTTTACTGGGACAGCAAAGGGAGAGGAAAACAACAACACTAATAAAAGAATATACAAAGAAGGTGATATACAATCCAATTTGCTCACCGTTCAGAATCTGATGCCAGGCCCCTCCCTGAGCAGTAATCCCTCCTCCCCAGCCAACCTCCCCTCACCCTACCATGTATTGAGTATGTCACGTGGTATCAAATACCCCTTTGGCTGGTTTGGGTCACCTATCCTGGCTGTGTCCCCTCCCAGCTCCTTGTGAAAATTAACTCTATCCTAGCTGAAAACCAGGGCATTATCCACCCCTTACTCTATACCATCTACATCATGCCCAGATCCTACACTTTTTGATTAATCACCACCACTCTTCCAGTGTTTTATTTTTATACACACACAAGTATGCAGATATCATTCCCTTAGTCTATAGGCCATCCCTCTAAAATGTCCATTGAGTTCAGTTAGTCCATGACTTTGGGCTCCATCTGTCACAACAGTCTCTCAGGGTAGAAGAGATGGTGTGTGCTGTTGGATTGTTCATTGCTGCATCCAGAGCTCGTGGCTGGTGTATCTGACGTGACCCATGCTCATGGTTTGCAGGTTGAAGATACTGATTTCAGGGAAGTTGCTAGGCACCAGTTGCTGAAGTCAGTTCTAAATCTATCATCACTGCACTTTGCTCAGTTTCATCAAAATTCATCCTTCATTAATTTGAGTGATTTTCACTGTAATACCATTGATACAGCATACAGCAATTGTAGTAGCGATGACATGTAACAGCAGGGTTATTTAGCAGTTGGCATCATACAATTTAATTTATTGGCTATTCTCACCCAAAATCAAATCCCCTTGAGGTACATCAGACCTCCCCCTCCTTCCGTGTCACCCACCAAGTGCACCCAGGTCCTTGAGCAAAAGCAATCCCACAGATGGGCTTGCCTTTACCTGAAGCAGGGGTAACCCAAACTGGCTTCCCCAACATGTTCTTCATGCACACTACAGGGACTTTATCCCCTTCTACAGCATGTGGATGTTTTGATTGGGCAGGGTCAGCTCAACTGGCAGACTCCCTAGTGTTAACTAACCAGGTGGCCTTTGCTAAATGTGTATCCCCATGTTTGAGGGTCCCACCACCCATTGCTCTCAGGGTAGTCTTTAACAGTCCATTGTGTCATTCAAATTTCCTGGAGGCTGGTGCATGATGGGATATGATACACCCAATCAATGCTATGTTCTTTGGCCAGGTGTCCATGAGGGTGTTTCAAAAGTGAGTCCTGTTGTCTGACTCATTTCTTTCTGAGGTGCCATGCCGCCACAAGACTTGTTTTTCAAGACCCAGGAGAGTGTTCCAGGCAGTGGCATGGGGCACAGCGTATCTTTCCAGCCATCCAGTGGTTGCTTCCACCACTGTAATCACATGGTGCTTGCCCTGGCACTTTTAAGGGAGTGTGGTATAATCAGTCTGCTGGGCTTCCCCATATTCGTATTTAAGCCATGGTCCTCCATACCAGAGAAGCTTTAACTGCTTGGTTTGCTTGATTGCAGTGCATGTTTCATATTCATGGATAACCTGTGAGACAGTGTCCATGATCAAGTTCACCCCTTAATGACAAGCCTATCTACATGTTGCATCTCTTCCTTGATGGCCTGAGGTGTCATGAGCCCAATGAGCTATAAATAATTCACACTTATATTGCCAGTCCAGATCTACCTGAGCCGCTTCAATCTTAGCAACCTGATCCACTTGCTGGTTGTTTTGATGTTCCTCAGTGGCCCAACTCTTGGGTACGTGGGCATCTACGTGATGCACTTTCACAACCAGTTTCTCTAGCCAGGCAGCAATATCTTGCCACAATGGAGCAGCCCAGATGGGTTTGCCTCTGTGCTGCCAGTTGCTCTTCTTCCATTGCTGTAACCACCCCACAGGGCATTGGCTACCATCCCTGAGTCAGTACAGAGATAAGAGCATCAGCAACTTTTCTCGTTCAGCAATGTCTAAAGCCAGCTGGATAGCTTTCACTTCTGCAAACTGGCTCGATTCACCTTCTCCTTCCGCAGCTTCTGCGACTCATCATGTAGGACTCCATACAGCAGCCTCCTGTCTCCAGTGCTTTCCCACAATGCAACAGAACCCATCAGCNATCACTTAGCTGCCTTTGACTCCAATTGGTATTGAAGTTCTAGCATTTGCGACACGGCAGCGCTCAGTGGTGCTGTGAGTTCATTCAGGCCACAATAGTCTACTGTCAGTCTCTACTCTCCTTAAGACTTCCACACTGGCCATATGCGAGTGTTACAGGTTGAGCAGGTTCTGCTGATCACTCCTTGGCTCTCCAGGGGACAGATCAGCTTATGGGTGGGAATCAAGGAGTCTCAGCTGGTGCAGTATTGCCACCAGTGCACAGCTGTGGTAGCGACTGGCACCTGTTGTTCTTTGACCCTGAGCAACCCCACAACAGAAGGGAGACTGGGCAAAGTAGAAAGCTGTTCAGTTTCCTCTGACTCCAAGGCAGCTATGCCAAAAGCTCATTAATACCTTTTCGGGTCCTTGAAATACCCTCTCCTGGGGCTGTCTTTGCCAAGGATGCACAGAGCCTCTGGGCCAGTCACAATGGGGTGCTCTTGCCACCCATTCCCAGTTAGACTCATTCTGGCCTCCAGTACAGTTAGCTGTTGAGACCCCTCTGTCACACCAGAAATACAGATGGGTTCCATCTCTTCATAGCCTGATGGCATTAGGGTACACTGTGCACTGGTGCCACTACAGCCTTATACTCCTTTGCATCTGTGTCCTGGTTCTGGCTAGGATAGAGTTAATTTCACAAGGAGCCAGGACAGGTGAGCCAGGCTGGCCGGGGGCTNATCTCCTGTGCAGGTCCCTTGACTTTACTTTGGTTTATGGCAAAACCGGCTTTCAGAAGGATTTGGATTATTTTCTTCCCTTTCACAGAGATTTCTTCTGCTGTGTTGCTGCATATGATGATGTCATCAAGGTCTTGCAGGTGCTCTGGAGCCTCACCCTGTTCCAGTGCAGTCTGGATCTGTCCATGGCAAATGGTGGGGCTGAGTTTCCACCCCTGGGGCAGTCAATTCCAGGTGTACTGGACACCCTTCCAAGGGAAAGCAAACTGTGGCCTGCACTCTGCCACCAACGGGACTGAGAAAAATACATTCACAATGTCACTTGCAGTGTATCACTTAGCTGCCTTTGACTCCAATTGGTATTGAAGTTCTAGCATTTGCGACACGGCAGCGCTCAGTGGTGCTGTGAGTTCATTCAGGCCACAATAGTCTACTGTCAGTCTCTACTCTCCTTAAGACTTCCACACTGGCCATATGCGAGTGTTAAAGGTTGAGCAGGTTCTGCTGATCACTCCTTGGCTCTCCAGGGGACAGATCAGCTTATGGGTGGGAATCAAGGAGTCTCAGCTGGTGCAGTATTGCCACCAGTGCACAGCTGTGGTAGCGACTGGCACCTGTTGTTCTTTGACCCTGAGCAACCCCACAACAGAAGGGAGACTGGGCAAAGTAGAAAGCTGTTCAGTTTCCTCTGACTCCAAGGCAGCTATGCCAAAAGCTCATTAATACCTTTTCGGGTCCTTGAAATACCCTCTCCTGGGGCTGTCTTTGCCAAGGATGCACAGAGCCTCTGGGCCAGTCACAATGGGGTGCTCTTGCCACCCATTCCCAGTTAGACTCATTCTGGCCTCCAGTACAGTTAGCTGTTGAGACCCCTCTGTCACACCAGAAATACAGATGGGTTCCATCTCTTCATAGCCTGATGGCATTAGGGTACACTGTGCACTGGTGCCACTACAGCCTTATACTCCTTTGCATCTGTGTCCTGGTTCTGGCTAGGATAGAGTTAATTTCACAAGGAGCCAGGACAGGTGAGCCAGGCTGGCCGGGGGCTATTCCATACCATGTGACGCCATGCTCACCAGAAAAGGGAGCTAGTCAGGGAGAGGTGGGTTCAGCGTAGGGGCTGAGCGTCCGGTTGGTCATCGGATCGGTCAATTGTTCTCTGTTATCACTCATTGCATATATTTATCAGTACTGTTGTACTTGCTTCCCTCTCCCTTGCTGTCCCAGTAAACTGTCCTTACCGCAACCCACGAGGCTTTTGCCTTTGTTTGTCCGTTTGCCTCCCCACCCTGCCGGGGGAGGGGTGAGCAAGCAGCCACGTGGTGCTTGGCTGGGCCTAAACCACATCAATCTGACATGCCAAGCCATCAGATCCACACACTCCAACAAACCTGGCTGTCGCTTTCCTCCACCTGGCTGGAGGCAGGGCCCCTCTAGTCCTGCTCATTGTATTCATTACTCACTTCTTGCAAAAATTACTTAGAACCCCTTTAAGAGCATCACAAGTACAATTAGGCCTCCCACTCGGTCTGGAGAACTGCCCACTGGAAACTGAAACGGCATTTTTCCTGGAAGAATCCCCTTTTGTGATTGTTTTTCCTTGCAACTCATGTACCTATGCCTCTAGGGTCAAAGTAGGTTTTCCATCCCACTTCCTCACGTCCTCTCCATGGTTACACAGGTAAAACCACAGAGTGCTTCATGGTATGTACCCTCCATATGCTCTCTCTTGAGCAGAGAAACGCTTACTCCTAATAGCTGAGATATTGGTCCGTACAGGTGGAGAATAGGACATATTTTCTTCGAGTTGCTGGACCTTCCAGGATAGTTTCTCCACAGCCAAGATGAGGGAGGAAGAGGGACTTTCTTTGTATTGCCAGAGCCAGCCAGCCACTTCATTCACTGTTGGTGCCTCTTCACCTTCCCAGTCATCACTGCCAATGAGTTGGCATATGATGATGGTGCACTCCATACAAACTTCTACCATATGGGTTGGGTACATTGGACTTCATCAAGATCTGTGGGTAACTGCAGGATGTCTGGGTTGTAATAAACCATCTCACGCACTGTTCATTCCCTCAGGTACTGGATACCTCTCTCCATGGTGGTCCACTTGCCTGAACGACATACGTCATATTCACTGAAGGGATATCTTTACCTCACACCTGACAGAAGTCACCTCCAGAGGCTGAGGGCTCATGTCTTTTTCCCAATCACTTTGTCAATATCCCTTCCCTAGACAGGGATCCCAGCTGCTTGGCTTCCCTACCCTCTAATTCCAGGCTACAGACCCCATTATCCCAGCATGGGAACAGCCAGGTAACAATGTGCTTGCCTGGATGGCAGCTTAAATCTTTTTGCACATCGTGTAGCTCACTCAGGTATAGGAATCGGGTGATTACCTCTGGTTCTGCGTCTTCCTCCTGTTCTCATGATGACTCTGTCATTGTCATCCCTTATTAAGCAAACTGATTTTTTTGTGTATTTCTACTTCTGTATAGGGGTGACTGATCGCAGCACACATTGGTTTTTTGGTTCGGCTGCAGTGCCCATCACAGGGGTTTGAGTAGCCACAGTGCCTGTTGCCAGGATNCCCCCTCTCTTCCCCATAGATTGGGAGTGATTATTAATCAATTCCAAGAGATGTTGTCCAAGGTACAGGCATGACAACAATGCCACATACAAATACTAGCTTAACCTCATAACCAGTGATGTTATCATAGTGTAAGTCAATATTACACCACAGTACAGCAAAATGAGAATCCTGACCCCTCTCCCAGAGGTAATAAACAGCACCGCAGACAATACTACAGCAAGTAAGGCTTTACATAACACAGCCATGTGAACAAATGAAACACCACTGTGACCAGCAACTGTTTACCTAATATAACAACTGCAAATATGTAACTAATATACTAAATGCGTATAACAACTGTGTTTTAACATGCTCTGGTCAGATCTGTTGTTATCTCAACCCTTTGAGCCCCATGTTGGGCACCAAAAAGGACGGTTGTGGTTCAGCCCCAGCTGGCAGCCGAGCAACATGCAGCCGCTTGCTCACTCCTCCCTCCCCATGGTAGGATGGGGAGGTGAATCCAAAGAAAAACGTAAAACTTGTGGGTTGGGATAAGGACAGTTCACTAGGACAGCAAAGGAAAAGGAAAACAACAATATTAATAAAAGAACATACAGAGCGGGTGATACACATTGCAATTTGCTTACCAACTGGAACCCAATGCCCAGCACATTCCGAGCAGTGACTCCCCCTTCCTCAGCCAGCCCCCCAACCCCTTATATACTGAGCATGTCACCATAGTATCAAATACCCCTTTGGCTGTTTTGGGTCAGCTGTCCTGGCTGTATCCTCTCCCAGCTTCTTGTGAAAATCAACTCTATCTTAGATGCAAACCGGGACAACTTTTCATCAGCTTACAAGCAAAACTGAAAAGTCTATAAGAATAAAAAACAATATTAAGAAGTTGTAACCCCGTAATTAATAAATAAGGGTGGCAAATCTTACCACTAATGGATATAAATAAGTGATCAAAGGCTAAATTGGTATTATTGAGAAATGACTTAAAGGGTGCTGCATACAGTGTCTCAAGACATGGATCATATCACAGGACTGAGCTACAACTCCTACATCTGAAACTACCAAATGAGTTAATAGTGTCATGGCAATAGCAAAAGCAGAATTCTGATTTCCTCACCAGATCTGTGTCTTTACTGAGTGTTTCAGTGCCTGACAGTGTCATTTCATAAACACCAAGTTATCCTTAATTCAGCTCAGATAGTTATAATATATAATCCCCCACACCTCCATCTAAAAAGAGCAGAGCAGTCAAGCCTCTATGAATTTGAGACAACAATCTGTTTTGGTTTGTTTTCTACGTTTTGATTAAAAGTACAGTCTGGAGGGTGCACTACCTGTCTCCTTTGTGGATGCCACTGCAATTTAAAGTGCTGGAGTCTGACTGGGTCTAATCCAGTCTCATGGTCTGAGCACACATTAACACTTGCAGTGTTATTTAGAACAAGTGTTGCAGGAATGCATCTTTTCATAGAATGGTTTGGATTGGAAGGGACATTAAAGATCATCTAGTTCCAACCTCCCTGCCATTGGCAGGGACACTCTCCACTAGACCAGGTTGCCCAAAGCCCCATCCAACCTGGCCTTAAACACTTCCATGGAGGGGGCTTCACAACCTATCTGGGCAACCTGTTCCAGTGCCTTACCACCCTCACAGTAAAGAATTTCTTTCTAACATCTAATCTAAATCTACCTTCTTTTAGCCTAAACCTACTACCCCTTGTCCTTTCACTACACTCCCTGATAAACAGTTCCTCCCCATCTTTTCTGTAGGTCCCCTTTAGGTACTGGTACTTTTTCCTTTAGCTTCATCTGAAAGAAACTGAGTTTGCAAACTCAAGTGATTCATCTGGGATGCAAGTTGCAGCACAGTATATGGAGGTCACAGATCAACAGTGTGCTTATGAAGGAAAAGAACTACAACAGTATTGTAGAGACACCCAACAGAAGTTGCTGCAGAACCCATAATTCAAGGACATAGTGGGAAAGGAGTATATTAGTCATATGTTTTGAAATATTTTCAAATCTTTCATCTTAATCTGCTTTACCCAGGCCTTGTGCCTTGTGTAAGACACTTGCAGAATAGACATCATGTAATTACAATGCATTCCTTTGTCCATTGTAACACAGTAATATTATTAGTAAACATGGGTGTAAAATCTACGCTTCTAAAGCAGAATCCAATAGTCACTCATCCTTCCTTCCACGTTCTCCTTTTTTTATTCATAGAACACATTCAATTTATTACACTAAACAGGACAGAGATAAGCATCTCACTACAATCCTCCCTTTCATTCTCAAGAGCACAGTCTATTCTGTGCAGGGAAGGAGGCAGAGCTCTTTGGTGCAATGTAACTCTGTCACTTTAACAGTAACCAAGGCTGCAACATAGACAAATGGCAAGGGACCAAATTAATCCTGCAAAGGCAGCTTTAATCCTGGTATTTCCTAATTCAAGTGCTTGACTTTCAGTTTAATAGCCTTTAAACACATCAGTCAGAAATAAAACAAGCTATGATACGTTAAGAAACAAAACCAGAACTGGTTTGCAGAACCATTTTGACACATTTACACAGATCATCTGAAAGCCTGAAATACTTGGATGTATAAACCCCCCAAAGACTACCACAGTAAATGTACAATGTATTAAAATTTCACTCCATGAACATTTTTCAGTAACAAAGTAGATCCAAGACATTCCTGCTCTTTTTGTTCACCTTATCTGCAGTTCACTACTCCTTCAGCTGTGCCACTATAAATATTTGCAGGCCTGCATTACAAAGCAGATGAGACAATAAATTAAAAACAAATAATATTTCTTTTCAAATGCTGGTCAATTTCTACACTAAACCACAATCTCAAGAATGATTGTGATGGCATTACTGAAGAGGCAAAAACGGTGGCAGCAGAGCAACTACAGGAAGGCAGGAACCCCTTACAACAGTTTACCATAAAAGCCAATGCTTGGCTGACTGCACTTGGCTCAAAAGACACAAGAGTTGTGCTTAGCTATTGTGCAGATCACAGAACTATGGCAGTCTCTTGTAATACTAGATTTGACTCCAGGTGTTTGAGGAATCATATCTCCTCATCTGAAGATTATTTTGTTATTAACTACCTAAGCTCTTTCCTCCAGATAATCTGCTTCTATTTTCTCCAACCATTTTTTCCAGCCATCTTCACTACCAATTGGAAACAAAACTCTTTCCTCTTTTCTTCCATGATGTTTGGGTGACATCAAGGAAACAGAGCATATCAGAAAATCTCCCATTGTCTGTGCTCAGGTGCCACGTGCTAGAGCAGCTGCTGGCCCTCAGGAGGAACGGTGACAGCAAGACTCCAGACCCAGGAAAGGCAAGTGCAGCAGGAGCACCTGCAGCCTTCCTTTGGGAGCCCAGGAAGAGATTTTAGTGTCAATCTTCCACAGCCTTCTACTGATCTCAGCAAATTAGCTTTCAGAGACTTAAGTACCATATTTGGTACACAATCTATTTTTTTTGAACACGGAGGGAAAAAAACCCACACCTCTACTATTTCAAAATTACTTTCTGCAAAAAGGAAATCTCTATTCGAGAAGCTCTACACAAGGAAAGGGTGAAAAAGCTCATTCTTTGGCTCAGCAGTTTATTGATCTTCAAAGACTACCTGCTTTTGAAGTGGTAGTTACCCTTCCTTTCCTCTGACCCTTACTCTCACTCCTCCCAGCCCTGTGGTATCCTCCTCTTCCTTTCACCAGCTCTGCTGCTCAGTTGACCTCCCAGTAAATTGATTCAGCTCCCTAAAATGAAGCAGGAAACAAACAAACAAATAAAATAACAAACAACAAAATAAACCGGGTTTTTTATATCTGTTTGCTGTTTTATAGGGTAGGAGCTTAATTAGCTCACGGAGAGATCAGATGGGCATCAGAGCCACAGCAAGAGAAGCCATGGAAGTACCCATTCTTTGTCAGCAAGTTGTTCAATCAGCTTTGCCCACCTGAAACTTCACTTTCAGAAACAACAAAGTCACTGATGCTCAAACTTTACAAATAGAATCAGGCAGACATTTGGCTGAACAATTTCAACATAACAGCTTACACTTGCAAATACACAAGCAACTAAAATAAGATGTTGATGTTGCCTGCTAACTTCCATTATAACGACATAGCTGTCAGCTAAAGCTATGTTAATAGCATGTTGGGGGCGACGGTGGGAAAGATGATATTCTGAAACACTTAATGAGATGCAATGTTGCAGCAAGGAGGCGCTGGGGCTGTGAGAAACTGCAGTTAGAAGCAGAGAATACAAGGAAGGAGGAGGAAACCCACATAAGGAGACAAGCAACAAGGGAGACTGAACAAAGGTTTCAACAGGGAAAGCACAGATAAGAAGTGTGGTGGGAGCAAACCCACTAAAAAACCCAAAGAAACATGGATTACAAGACTCAGCCAAGAAATACAAGTGACTTCCTGGGGTATCCCCAGGTACATGCAGGAATATTGCACTCAGTTTTAAGTGCTTTGCAGAGGGATTTGATGACGCTCTTAATTCCCGTGCTGTTTCACATACAAGGAGAGAAAAAGTCCCATTACTCATCAAGAGTCCAGATACAAAAGAAACCTACACTGCTTAAACTTCTACTCAAGTATTCGATGCTGGATTTTACTATTTGACTTTGACAACAGTTTATCAAAGGCCTCTTCTCCCATCTATAGCCTTTGCAACATAGATACTCTCTTACAATCCATATATATTTACACACACACCCCCCCACATCCCCAAAAGCTGTATGGAAAGCTCCAAACCTACAGAGAAAGATTGTTTGCATTTCTATAATCTTTTTCTTACTAAATATTTGAGTAATCTCTTGCTACAAATTTGGGGATTCTGTCTTCTTGGATTTAATGAAATGTGATTTCGACCGCTATTGATGTTTTCCACTGCAGACAATACTGCAAACTTTCTCCATGATGAGACAAAGATTTTTAATTTCCAACAGGTCAACAGCAAGGAGAGACTCACAAGTATGAAGACAAGTATAAAATCAGATAAATAATATATTTGCAAGTGTGTGAAATTAATGTATTAATTTTCAACTATTTATTCTCCACACATATAGAAACAGAAATTTAGGGAGAGGAAAAGAAGAAATTCTATAATACTGTGCAGTCTCTCTATTTTGCCCTCTACTAAAGACAAATAATTAGTAGCTACCCTGATGCAAATTCGAATTTCTCTTAGAAATCAGAGCCTACTTCTCACATTCAGATCATACTTGTAGTTTCATCAACTGACACTCAAAATAACTCCTCCCCACTTGCAACAAACTACAAAATGTCAGAGTAACACCACAAAGCTCCACTTGTCCTCATTTACAAACAAGCAGCAGCTAAGGGTGCAATTCCACTTTACTCTCAGCCCAATCTAACTAGGGATTGCTCCTGCAAGGAGCAGTCCACGTCTTACTCCCCCGTTGAGGAAGGCCCAGCTTGCTGTCAGATCAGTACACTGATCCAGCTGACCATGGGATTGCACAACTACTAGATATAAGGGAGAGGGAAGGAATGCGTGCTGGCTGGGAGCTTTTCTGATTCTTCTTCAAAGGGTTCATGAAGATTAAAATACATCAAAGTTTAATAAAATATTTGTCCTGGTCTCAATGCCTCAATTGAAAGGCAGCATCCAAATTGCTGTAAACTAAAACAAGAGACTAAAAAGTTTAAAAATCCTTTCCCTAAGGAGTTCTTCAGTTTGCATTCTCTTGAGTTTTGTAACATTGCCATTAAACCCTCTGATGGGGCAAGACCCAAAGGCTCGATGGCCAAGCAGTTTAAATACCTACAAAAACCTCATCCCCAGAAATATTTCATATGATTTTTATTTTAAGAGATGCGTGAAATCAAGAATTTGAAGAAGGGGAGACGCACACCATACATTATATACTCTTTCTACACGTTAACTTTATTATTTTATTAGTAATGCTGAGATATATTTACCAAATTTAATAATATTCAGACATCTGCTTTACTATATGAACCACTCTTTATTTGTTTAACTGGCCTGATTCACAATAAAATGTTATCTACATACTGCTTTTAATTTTGCTGGTATAGTGAAAATGACATACCCTAACTGTGGGCATATTTCTATTAATATAAAGGTACTTTTTACAGGCATAGTATATTTTAGATGGGAAGACATTTATACCCATATAAGGTACTTTTCTATCAACAGAACTGTGTTTACACTAAGGTTTCTGTAAGAAAACAAGAGAAAAAAAGTCATGCACTTAATCTGAAACGTGCAGAACTGATATAAAATCTGAGCCTAAAAAAATTGCCAAGTGAGAAACTTATGATTCAGGGAATGCAGGTATCTTCCACCCACTGAAGGAATCCAAAGAAAACACAATAGTTTTCATTCACGCATCATTAACTACGGGCAAGATACTAGGAAGATAATACAGGATACTGTAAAAGGGGAAAGACAACAGCAATTTTACATGAGTTTCACATAAGAGATTACAAGATCATGAATAGGAGCCCGGGGAAGATTTTCAGCTTACTCAAAGTTCATATGCATTTGGACGTACGGAATGTCTCATATACTTTTTAAAAAAAATAAATTTAAAAATCCTCCTCTATAAACAAGAGCACTATGTATTTTTTTTTTCTTTATTCCTCAGAAGTATTTACAAGAAAGGACCTGGTCTTATTCTTACTGAACTTCTACAGAATTTGGCCATTGACCTCAATAGCTGAAAGACTGTACTCAGAGTTATGTTCTGACACAAAATAAACTAATTCCTTTTGTTTGTGACAGGTAGATTAAGTTGTGGTCAACAGTGATTAGAAATCACTGTAATTCTGCTGCTTTTCCTTCCATGTTTCTTAATTTACTATAAAAGGATTTTTGTGAGGTATAGTTACTGTACCAAGGACACTATTTTTGAAAAATTCTCTGAAGATGCTCACAAATGTCTTCAGTCCAGAATGCCAAATAGTTCACCCCAAAGTAACTCTAATTTCTTTTAGCTGGTGGGCACCCACCCCACTGAGACTGCTGGTACACTCCTAGTTCCAGTGTATTGTGGTATTAGGCTTGGTGCTGGCCTGTGCATGAGCCACACAGTGCAGGAGGGAAATCAGGGAGTCAGAGGGACGGAAGGGAGAGGGGGTAGCAGGGACACTCACTGTCCTCAGTGTAAGAACTGCCCCTGAGCTAACCACAACTTATCAAAGAGATTACTGAGAATGAGTTGGAACCTGAAGATTACTTACACTGTTAAGTGCTGATGTAGGATAAACCATGGATAAGGAGATTAATGCTCCAAGACAAGAAAAAATATTTCTTCCTTTCCCAAAGAATGCAATTTAATTGTATACAAATTACTATGAAAGGACAAGTTTCACAACATTTTTTTCAAATTATTTGGTCAAAGGATTTTTCATGCCTATTTATCACAGATTGTATGGAAAGCTTTTGCATAGGGTATGTGTAGTGTTTCACTAACTCTCAGCTCAACAATCACGATTAGGTGATTTTAAAACTTTCTTATTTCCAATGGGCTGCAAGATTGTTGAACTGAGGGTGATAATGGCAGAGGGAGAATGAGTTTAGGAAGGTAGAAGAGTTGCTCAACACTTTCTTTTCTTGTTCATAAAATATGCCTGAACTATTCTAGAATAACATAATACATAAAGTAGCCAATAAGCAAAGACAACAGATGATTTTTATTTCACTGCTGAATGAAAGCAAATATAAGAGAACTGCTGTCAAATATTATCATTTAGGAAAAAAATACAGTACATAGATTAATATTAAATCTCTACCATAAATATTTAGGGAAAGCAACTCACTCTGCACAGAGTATCTATTTTAAAGCAGGGTATATTGCAGTCTTTCCACTTGCAACAAGTGATTTTGCTGCTTCTAGATTTTTTTTTTCCCCTTCCAAGGAACTCAGATCATTAACTGTAGCAGAGTTCATTATGAAACTGCTCACTTGCTCAAAAGCAATTGAGAATTTCTTTTAATGAGAGCTGGAAACAGCTGCAACTGTAGTGTGTGACTCACAGCATAGTACCTCCCAGTGCAGTACAAACCATATGGTGGTTACAGTACAGCCCAACTTCCTCTCCCCAGCTCCTCCTTCCTCTACCCTGTAAGTCTACACTTGTTTATAGACTGTAGTTATCACTATTTTGCAGATAAAACGGCTTTCAAAACCTTGGAAAGTATTACTAGAAATTACTTGGGTTTTTTATGGTAACTGCTTCACAGCTACTGAAGTTCAAAAATAAACAACTTCAACACAGTGTGAAAGCTCATGGCTTTCTCTAAAGTTGTCCTTTTAAACCCAAATGCTGACATGCCTCTAACTAATTTTAAGGAAAGCACAGTCAGCCATTACTATGAAGATGATCAGAGCACCAACTATTTAATTCTCTGTGTATCAGTATTGTCTAGTATCACACACACATAAAACATGAGCTCACAAAACCCAATCTCTTAGCAATACGAAGCTTCTAGTGATCTGGCGGGTTCTCAGTCTGAGAAGTGTGTTGAATTTGAGTCAGCCGACAAAGTATCACCCTGCCACTTAGAACCTACACAGTAGGAAAAGGAAGCACAAACGTTCACATTTATCATACTTGTGTACCATTAAATGTACAGCACAAAGAGGACTTCAGGAACTTCTTACAAGCTATTGCCTCTTTTTATATTAAATAAGAGTGCTAATATGTACTAAAGGATAAGTTACCTTGAGCATTAAACAAGCATCCTGACTTTAATCCTATTTTGGATCACAGGGCAATGTTGAAATTAGTGGAGGAGCAAGAGCAGCACTGAGAGCAAGAGACATGGTCACTCACTCTCAGTTCCAATACCCAGGGGTTATGCGGCTGCAGTGGCTCCAGCAGGCTCAGGGGAGCCAACGCTGGAAAACCCCTTGATAAATCCTGGTCTGGAACACATCGTTGTAGCTGAAAACTCCAGAGGTTATTTGTGACATCTCCCTGCTGAGAACATGCAAATGGCAGTTCTTTAAGTGCTCACAATCCAGTCAGGTGGAGTGACCTTTCTACAGGTAAAGTAAATCAAATGTTCTTATGAGATTACAACTGTATAGCATGTAGGAAATAAAATTTCTGAGAGAAAGGGATGTCAGGTTCCCTTCCACCCAAGAGATGGCCACAAAATTTGTTTTTTGCAAACAGGGTTTATAAAAAGTTGCTAAAGTTTGTTCAAAACTTCCCCTCAAGAACATCAGCATAACCCTGGTGGAAAATTTTAGTCAAAGCAGTTAGTTTGTCAGTTTGAGCAAAGTCAGAACAGAACACTATAATTGGCAGTGTTCAGGCAACACAAACATAAAGCAATACTAGATTTACCTGTATTAACGTATTTACTACTCCTGATTTAATGTCGAAAGCCTTGTTGCACAAAAATACATTTTAAAAAAATCTATTTTCATATCGACATTTATATAAGATTAAAAATATTAACTATAACTTAACTGCAAGTTCTTCACTATAGTCACAAAAATGTGATTATGTAATTCATCACAACCTCGTTATACCTACAGCCTCCCTAGCTTTTACTTCCACTCTGATTCCAACAAGAAAAAAAATTAATAGCTTTTAAAACAAGTGCCATTTAACTATTAAGAGCTTAGTCTGTACACAATGAAATTCCACAATACCTCCTGTCTCATAACAACTCATTTAGATTAAGTTTTCCAGAGGTTTGATACTTCACAAGCAGCATCTAATATGGCCATATAATGCTAATTTGGATTTTAAAGAACGTTAAAGTAAAATTCTCTCTGACGGCTGTGATCAGGTAAAAATACCTTCCACAGCTTTCTGCAAACGCATCGTGTGTGCTGGTACACAGCACAGAGGATTTTTCCACTAGACTATAAGATGTACTTTTTCCTACTCATGAGTAATATAGCCAAAGAGCGCTTGGACTAGTAAAACTACTCTTCGTTTAATACCTGCATGTACTTATACGTCGCAGGAACCTTGCTGGATTGCTTTCCGCCCTGAAACTGGCAGGCTACCGTGGCTGTCCCTTCAAGACACACCGGGGAGGACCTATGACACTGAGGCACAGCCTTCCCGGATCCTCTGTCATGTTTTACAGTTCAGATCCGAGGTGGTATCTGCCCGGGGCGAGTCGTGAGCCGCAGCTCCCGCGGCCTCGCAGACGGCGGGGGCGGAGGGAGGGCGAAGCGCCGGTACCACCGAGGCGCCCGGTCCCTCCCGCTCCTCACGCGGCCGTTGCGGCGGGGCGGGGTAACGGCCTCCTGAGGAGACGCTGGCCTCCGGCCGGGCGCGGCGCAGGTAGGAAGGACACGTGCACGCGAGCGGCCGCGCGCTGCTTCCCGCCGACCCAGCCCCAGCTGGGCTCCGCTCCTTTCCCCGCCTCCGCCCGGCAAAACGGCGCTACTCCGCATGCGCCGTGAAGGAGAGCGGCCACAGGCGCTGCCGCCCCCCCTCCGCCCTCCGACCGCCGCGCAGGCGCAGTTCCGCGGGATTCCGGCCGGGGAAGGGAGGGGGCGGGAGGGGGTGGCGCGGCACACGCGCATGAGGCAGCTGAAGCGGTGTGCGGGCGCCGAGCATGCGCAGAAAGCAGGCCGGCAGGTCTATGTGGCGGGTGTGAGCCGGCGCAACGGGCACCAGCCGTTTCCTCAAAGCGAAGGGAGCATGCGCGGGAGGCGAGGGAGACGAGTTTCGTAACCGGCGCACGCGCGTTACGCTGCTCGGGGACCGCAGCCCCGCTCGGTGGGGAAAAAAAAAACCACCTCAGAGTTACGTCAGGAAAAGACGCCTTTGTACACGGGGAGACCCATACGGCGCGGGCAGCCCCCGAAACGGGCGCGAGACGCGGCCGTTACTCACCCTGTCCGCCGCCAGCCGCGCCCCCCCCTGCTGCCCCCCTCGGCGCCTCCTTTCACGGTTCGCCCGCGCGCGCTGCTGCCACCGCCGTGATTCCATCCATCTTGAATTTGACGTCATCCCACACCAGGGATGAGGTCATCGAAGGGAACGCTCGTCACGTGCGCAGCGCTCCGATTGGCCGGCGGGGGAGAGGGGGGCGAGGCGCTGGAGCGGCAGGGAGGGTAGCGGTTAGAGACGGTTACGGGGGTTCCCCCACCCGCCGCCCCTCCCCCACAGGTAGCGCGGCGAGCTGGAGCCCTCACTGCGCGCGCGGGCCTCCCTCCCGTCTCCCGCGCCCGCGTGGCGGGGACGGCGCCAAACGCCGGGATCCCGCGGCACGTCCCCGGCTGCCACCCCCACCCGCGCACT
>VXBL01005644.1:0-110316 GCA_013400195.1 Aramus guarauna | reverse complement strand
ACACGGAGGGGACAGGGAGGAGCAGGGCCCCGTCGCCCCCACCCCTGCCGCGCACTGCCACCGTTGTGTGGCCGGTGTCGCCGGTAGGATTTGGTAGGGTGCCGCTGTGGTAACCCGCCCCCACCTCCCCCCCCCGCGCCGGGTTGGGCTCCGCGTACTGCGGGCGGCAGCTTTCTTCTAATTTAATAAGCAATTCTTCTGATTTAATAAGACGTTATGTTGCTTTTATTTTCTTTTAATCCATGTTTTTTCCTAAAAGGCACGGGGGAAGGAAGGTCCAGCGCGGTTTGCGAAGGTGCTCATCTCTAGTGGCACGCACGTGGTGTCCTTGCGAGCTACTCCGCCGTCCCCCGGCATTAGCAGGGTATTAGCCCGGGCTCCGGTGGATTTTGGCTCAGACCCTTTGTAACTGCTCTACTCGTTCATCTTGAGGTGATTTGAAAAATTATAATGGACATTATCATCGCTTTAGGCTTGCTTCTCATTGAAATTATCCACTTTGAATTAAATACCTGAATAGGGCTTTATGTGTTGAAATAGAAGTATTAAAATAGAATTACAAAATTTATCTTGTTTCTGTTGAAAGCTAATCTGGCCCCTTTTCATTAAGGACAGCTCAAATTCTAGAGATTAACATCTACTCCACATACATGTTTTCAAACTCTGCTTTTAGATATTCCACACAAGTCACAAATGCTCTGAAGCAGCTACTAGAATCTCTCTTATATGTTTAGTGCTGCATTTAAGCCTTTTTGCCAAGGATTTGTTGCAATGGACTAAATCTCATATAAGAAAAACGGCAACATACCTCACTGGGTCCAGCTCATCTCTCACCTCTCCAGATTTATTTTTCACAATTGTTGGCTCTTTGGGTGCGTTTGCTAAGCTGCCTATAAAAGGAGTGGGGTTTTGTTTTCTTTTTTTTTTTTCATTCATGGACTTGTGCCATTGCCGCTTCTGTCCTGATGCGAGAGTGGCTGTGTGATGAGCCATCACGAAAACCAAATGAGCTTCTTGGTTTCATCTGGAATAGTTCCCTGATCTGGTTCCTTGCGCCAGTATGCAGACAACCGCTCTGGCACAATAGTGGGCCTAGCATGGTAGTGGGAACAACCAACTAGGAAAGCAGTTGGATCTGTTTGCATAAACCAATTTATGCAATGACACTGGCTGTGCTGCCAGTGAAGCATTTGTGAAACTCACCTGAGCTCGTAAATCTAGCGAGGCCCTGCTGACTTTTTTCATACGTACTCAAGTTATTTTTCAGCCAAGCAGACACAAACTGGTCTTGCGTAATTATTTTCTTGTCCACAGTTCTCCAAAAGGGCCTGCGTCACGGGTGGAGAACCTCCATGCTGGAATTACCCTGCTGGTTCTTTAAGATGTACACCCACACATGTATGTCTTATTGTGCAGGTATTTATTATCAGTATTTTTGTTGGTTTCCCTAGTGAAAGTGCAGCCAAGAGAACAGAGCCCACATAGCGGCTTGTATAATACTGGCACCAGACAAGAGTTATTCTCTGTAGTTTTTAGCTTAAGCAGATGATTTGAGAAAATTTTGAATGTAATTCTCGAAGATTTTGTGGTTTGAAGGGACGTCAGACTTGATCTGACTGTATTTCATGATTTGAGTCTGACTGACTTAATGTTATTAAAGTTGTATGGATGCCATAATTCCCTGTAAATCAGATTTTTCTTGATTCTAATGAAATCTAGGCAAGGAATTCATGCCGTAGAATTATTTGGAGTTTAAATTGTCTCTTAAGTAGGTTAATTTTGACAAATAGACTCATTCACAATTATTTGAATACTTTCTTGTTCTTTAAGAATAGCTTGCTTATGAACATTTTTTTTCAAACATTTTAATTTTAAATGCTTTGGTTGAGCGCTTAGATTGATATATTTTTTGTCTGTATGTATGTGGTTGCAGCTGTTACTACCAGATGCATGTTTGTTGAATATAAGGTTTGTTTTTCATTCAGAGTATCCAATAGCTGCTCAGATTAACTTTTGATCATACTTGCCAAGAAGCTTAATCATTGGAATTTTTTAAAAAACTGAACGCTGCAAAACCTGAATGTGAGGCAAACTATTTTAAAAATAAAGATGATTATACATGGACTTTGTGAGAAAATATACATGTAAAAACTAGAACACGTGAATGGGTTTTATCTGTAAATATGAAAATTTACTATTTTTTGTGATACAAATATTGTACTGTAGTACGAGTTGTGTACTCTGAATAGTTCTGGGTTTTTTTTTTAATGCTAACATTTGTTTAATTTTCAGTATAAAAATATTTGGAATAAAGTCATATCCTGAAGCTAGGGTACATCTGTAGTTTCAGCCCTTTTTGATTTATAGACCCCTAAACATTTTTCAGAGCAGGTTAGGACTTTGTGTGATTAATTTAAAACTAATGACATCAGGTTATTTTCTTTTAGAGAGCTTTAGAACTATCTCAGATACCCTTAGGCGCTCCTCTATTTGCAGCTGAGAAAGCTTTGCAGAAAAATGCTTGGGTTTGGGGATGAGAGGGAGAGAAGTTAAAGAAAGAAGAACGCACCTCAGAAGAAATGTCGTGCAGTCTACTTTTGCTTCATTTCAGTGGGGGAAATTTGACTAGATATAGATGCTAAAATTTTTATCTTGGTAAATTTTCTTTGAGTGTTGTGTCCATATAGAGAGGTCCATTCTGTACTTTGATAGCTTTATAGAATCACAGAATGGTTTGGGTTGGAAGGGACCTCAAAGACCATCTAGTTCCAACCCCCCTGCCATGGGCAGGGACACCCTCCACTAGACCAGGTTGCCCAAAGCCCCATCCAACCTGGCCTTGAACACTGCCAGGGAAGGGGCATCCACAACCTTTCTGGACAACCTGTTCCAGTGCCTCACCACCCTCACAGTGAAGAATTTCTTCCTTATATCTAATCTAAATCTACCCTCCTTCAACTTAAGGCCATTACCCCTTGTCCTGTCACTCCACGCCCTTGTAAACAGTCCCTCCCCAGATTTCAGGTAGGCCCCTTCAGGTACTGGAAGGCTGCTGTAGGGAGTTCTAGTAGTTACAGCTGCTCCATCCATTCTCCAAGTCAGTGTGGCTTTTCAAACTTAAGGTTCTTCCATAGGTGCTGTAATAGCAGAAATGCAGTATCGGAGGGACAGAGTGTTACCTCGTTTCCCACCAAAAATTCTGGAATTACTATTGCCAAGGACTTGTTGCAGAGGGAGATCATTACTCTCTAAGAAACTGCCTCCTCTCTCAGTTGGCCCTGAAAATCTTGTCCGTGCAGCAAATGCTAATGCTGCAGGACATGGTATGGCTGTTACTCTCTTCCTTCACATACCAGCTTCTATCCCAGAATTTCTGGGAAGTGAAATGCTGTTACTTGTGATTGCAGAAAACACTTGAATGAAATGGTTCCTTTCAGCCACTGCTGAATGCAGAAAACGCTTCTGGAAGTACTAGAGGTCTAGCTTTATCAATTCCAGATATTCTGCCAAAACACAGGTAACTTAATGACTTGCCAAAATACAGACACAGAATTTTCCACCAGTTTCTCATTGCTGATGGCTGTGCATGGAAAAGGGTGCCTGGATTATTTTTTTCTTTTTCTAATATGTTTGCATGAAACTTCCCATAATGGCTGCTAGCAGGTAAAAAGAAATCTTACTTTTTCTAGTTAAAATCTGTCACCTATCTTGTCACAAAAGTATGGACACAATTAGTATTCAGAGAGACAACCAGGCAGTAAGATACACAATGAGAATATTACAAAAATCACAGTGTTTCCGTAAACAGTGTGAAGCAAGGTAGTGTGGCAGTAGACTACTCCCCCGCTTCACTTACGCCATAACCACCAGTGCAGGTTGTGATGGCAGCATCCAGCTTACCCCGGGNATAGTGTTTATGGCACAGAGGCAAGAGGTAACCGAACCACCACTCTGTGAAGGTAAGATGAATTGACTATAGTCACGGGGTGGAGTGTGTTGGTGTGCTCCCCACCTTCATTTACACCATAACCACCAGTGCAGGTTGTGATGGCAGCATCCAGCTTACCCCGGGGGATGGATGGCAACACGGTAGCCAAGGCCTGTCAGGAACAGTGACCCAGACATCCTGCTGATTGGCAAATATGACTGCAAGTCAATCATTTTACTCCCAAAATCGCGGACGGCCCAGAGCCCGTTGAGCTCTGGTGCGCGGCGGCGGGCTGCAGGGCAGGATCTCCCCTCGAGCAGGGACGGCTCTCAAGGCTGCTCCTCCAGGCTGAGCGATTCCTTGCCGCATCAGACTCTCGGTAAGTGACTAATAGCGTGCTCAACTTTGAAATCTTACCTAAGTGATGTAAAGGATTGATTGCGCTTGTGTAATGCTTTAGACGTAAACCGTTGATGAAGTCTGGGACGAGGACTGGATCCAGCTGTGCCTGGACTCCTCTCTGCGAAGGAGTTCAGAAAGCCGGGGGGGCCTCTTCTGAACCTCCCGACTCACCGGGAGGGTCTTCCTGACAGTTTTGTCTGGCCCTGTCCTCTATGCAGTACCTAATCAAGTGCACCTTGCCTCCGAATCTTGTGAAACCGCTGCTGCATTTACTATCAAGCTGTGTTAAATCAGTGTTTTATGTCAATAAACATAGTGTTGCTTCTTTCTTGTGAGTGCAGGCCTCCATCCGCGACAAACTGGCATAGTCGGCAGGATGGTAAAGTGGTATCTCCCATGATTTATGGAGGCATGGAGGGAATCTGAGTCCCACATTCTCCTGGCAATTGGTGTAATTGGGAAGCCTTTGTAGAGCACCTAAAAGTAACTCGGGGCCGCACAAAGGCAATGTTAAAACCACTGATTACAGGAGCTCCGGCAATTCTTAAAGCCCACCTACTTGCAAAACGAGATAAGATCTAGAAAGACACAGAACACAATGAGGGGGTGGGTGATAACGCTCAAAGTGCCCGCAAGCAACTCCTTACACGGGCAGGCTTAGTGCCCGGCCCTCTTAGCCGCAGCCCCGAGATGGGCTGGGGTGCTGCACCAGCCGAAAAACAAAACCTGAAGCCCCGGGGAGGAGATCACCAGCTCGAACTCCTTCGGCGCCAGTCCCCGGAAAGGGAGACGACCCCCTTCCTCCCCCGCCGGCGGGAATTGCGGGGCGGGAAGCCAGAAACTGCTCAGTGTCCGGAAGGCAATCGGGCCTGCCTGACCGGGAAGCGGGGGCTTATCGGTGGGTGAGTGATGATGGCCCATACGTTTTAATTCCACTTGGTCCTCAGGGACAATTAGTGAAGTTTCTACCAGATGGCGGGAGCACAACTTTCCGTACCAACCCGACAAGATGCCGAGCAGCTGGGCGTGCGGTGCGGACGGCAAACAGTTAAGATTCTCCGTGCGAACGGAGCGAGTGCTGTCTGTCAGGCTGCCAAGGCCGATTTAGGGCTCCGGGGCGAGGAGCGCATGGCGATGACTCCCTTTGCAATTAAAGATCATCACGGTAATATTTTAAGTTTCGATGTTTTAAACAGACGAACCTGGCGCCCTCCGAATGGCAGCGTGTGGTCCTTGGGCTCGGACAAGGATCCCACCCCCCGGGGGAAACCGGGAGGCTGCGGTGCCCCTGCACTCCCCGAGTCACGGATTGCTAAGGCACCGTAGTACCCGATTTCTGCTGCGGCACGCAGTGCAATTTCCGAAGTCCTAGCTGATGTGGAAAAACGACAAAACGCTCTGCAGAACGCTCTCCCCATATAACTCACCTGTCCCGCCAATTCGGAGACCAGACGTGAGGTGGCGTTTGGCAATCCCATCGTCGGCGCCGGAACGCTCATGCCTGCATGCTCCGCTGCAGGCTGCTGCACCGAATATTGCACACTTCACTGCTACTTCGGCAAGCAGCTGCACGCCCGTGGATGGCGGCGCTAGGTGTAAAAAGATCTGTTCTTTATGGGTCCCTCGAAGGAGGCGAATAAAGAGAAGTTTGCATTCGCTTAGCAGGGAATACGATATACCTTTAACAGGCTCTCACAGGGGTGAGTCAACATTCACCCACAATTGCTCATGAACATGACTTCGTATTGAACTTTTACTGTCTCCCTCCTCCAAGATGTGAAACCATACCAATGTGTAGATGATCCTCTGATTAGAGGAACTTCCCCTGAGAAGGTGGGGGAAGCTGCAGCACCAGTATGGCAAGCACTAAATAAAGCAGAAATTGAGATTCCACCTGGAACATTTCAGAGACCCAAGTGGAGACGTAAATTTTTTAGGTGCTTGGTGGATAGCAGGCAGTGCAGCGGTTCCTCCAGATACTTTAAAATAATCGAAGAGCTGCAAGTGCCCCAATCAAGGAAAGAGTTACAACAGTTAATGGGAACTTCGGGATATTGGAGGATGCATGTACCTGGATTCTCTATAATTTCCCATCCATTATACTCAGTCTTACAGAAAGGCAAACCTCGGGAGTGGAAATTAGAACATAAAGAGGCAGTCAAACCTCTAACTGAAGAATTAAAAACATATCCATCACTGGGACCAGTACAATCTCACCACGCTATTAGAGCCAAAAGGGGTTTCACCAAACACACTACTTAGTGTAACCTGTTCCAAACTGGCCCCCGTGGGCCAAAAAGACCCTTGTTGTTTAGCTCAACTGCATTTAAGGAGACAGAACAACCATACTCTGAATAGGAAAAGGGACTTTTATCTTTAGTCTGAGCAGTTAAACAAGTTGAGAAAATAGATCACGCACAATCTGTGCAAGCTAAAGGACCATTTAATTTACTAGAAGCAATCCTAAAGGGGACTGCTCCCCCAGAAGGAGCTGCACAAAACCCTGCTATCAGAAAATAGTATGCCTATGGGTTTTTGCTTCTTTTTAATGGAGTAACATGCTCCACTCTCCTCTCTGAAACAAGTCTCTATTTTCTCTTACAGCACCCTGCAGGATGACAAACGGAAATATGGTGTCCATGTTACTACCTCAAACCGTCACAATGCTGCTTACACCCATTGCAATCTTCTCTATTAGCACTGGGAACTAACCAATGGCTCTTATCTGATATATTGCCTCAGTGGGAAAGAATAAATGAAAGGGACCACCAATTGATTGTGGATGCACTTGGTGCAACCCAACATCATGTTTCTCTAGCTCTTAGATGTATCCAAGCTCAACTGTGGATGCAATCTATGGTAGCACCAATTATAAGAGAAGGTGAAAAGGGCACCTTACCCACTGAAATTTAAAAGGTAATTTGGGATAATGCAGCTACATTCAAGAAAGAATTCCAATCCTGGTGGTATTTAGTCAATTTTACTTAGGACCCGATCAACAATAAGGCCATAGCTTTTGTCTTAACAATACTCAATGCTTCGGTATATACCATATACCCAATCATTGCATTAGCATTAAAACACAATGGAACTATATCCATTAGAACATAGAATGTGAGCCCGATGAAATGGAAACAAATGGCAAACTGTAGATGTTAACACATGCGTTGTACAGGAACAACAAGGATTTATTTGTGAGAGTAACACCATCAAAGCCCAGTGACACTGAAGTAATTGTTTGTCATTTTGAAATACATCCCGCTGAAACCCCTGAAATATATTGGAAAAGGATGTGTTTGTATGAGAACCCTTTGTGATTTTATATTACATTACTGTAGATGCAAGCAATCACTCAAATATTTGTGTTTGTAACTTTACTAAAGTTGCAGGATGCAACTGTAATTATTCGGCTCCTGTTACATCTTATCAATTGTTACAATTATACATTTAATCAAGATTTATTGCCTACCCACATCAGAATGAATCTTACATTAGTGAAGAAATTACTACAACGCGATGACTTGTGTCAACTGCTAGAATGCATCTGAAGCAATGGACACAAAACTCTAATCACCATTCATCATGATACAGAAGACATACATCATGTCTTGGAAAGAGTGAAGAAGGATGGAGAAGACCAACGGTGGGAAATTTTTCTTGGATGGTCACCAACAGCAACGGGAGTGTTTAATCTTATGCTTCACCTAGTTGTGATTTTGCTGAATCTAATATGTCTATTGCTTATAATTATGTTGTATATAAAGGTTTGGTACGTGATAAAACAAATAACCCAACTTCAACCATTCAAAACATACAAATTAACTAATAACAAATAGCAGTGCTTCACTGTCCATTTACCGTGGATCTATAAGCGCACAGACTATCAATATAGTGTTTATGGCACAGAGGCAAGAGGTAACCGAACCACCACTCTGTGAAGGTAAGATGAATTGACTATAGTCACGGGGTGGAGTGTGTTGGTGTGCTCCCCACCTTCATTTACACCATAACCACCAGTGCAGGTTGTGATGGCAGCATCTGACTTACCCGGGACTTTGGGGGACGGATGGCAACACGGTAGCCAAGGCCTGTCAGGAACAGTGACCCAGACATCTTGCTGATTGGCAAATATGACTGCAAGTCAATCATTTTACTCCCAAAATCGCGGACGGCCCAGAGCCCGTTGAGCTCTGGTGCGCGGCGGCGGGCTGCAGGGCAGGATCTCCCCTCGAGCAGGGACGGCTCTCAAGGCTGCTCCTCCAGGCTGAGCGATTCCTTGCTGCATCAGATTCTCGGTAAGTGACTAATAGCGTGCTCAACTTTGAAATCTTACCTAAGTGATGTAAAGGATTGATTGCGCTTGTGTAATGCTTTAGACGTAAACCGTTGATGAAGTCTGGGACGAGGACTGGATCCAGCCGCGCCTGGGCTCCTCTCTGCGAAGGAGTTCAGAAAGCCGGGGGGGCCTCTTCTGAACCTCCCGACTCACCGGGAGGGTCTTCCTGACAGTTTTGTCTGGCCCTGTGCTCTATGCAGTACCTAATCAAGTGCACCTTGCCTCCGAATCTTGTGAAACCGCTGCTGCATTTACTATCAAGCTGTGTTAAATCAGTGTTTTATGTCAATAAACATAGTGTTGCTTCTTTCTTGTGAGTGAAGTGCAGGCCTCCATCTGCAACAGATACAGACAAAACTCTTTCCGAAGATTTAAATTTCCTACCAGGAAAATAACTAGAATACTGTATAATGTAAAACTGTCTTCATTCTTGGTATTGCAGTTTCTGAGTGCAAAGTCTTGAGCTTTTTTTTTTAACTGTCACCATCATTCTTCTGCAAATAGCACATTCTGGTTAATATTTTCCACTCAGAATCCAGATGCGTAACAGCTCGGTCAGTTTCAGATAAACGCTGCCAGACAAGGACAAGCTATATGGTAATATTACCCTAGAAAACTGCTAAGTGGTAATAAACACATATCAACTTAAAAAGGTGATAGTTCCACCAGTCATACAATGATTGAGAGAAAAATAATGCTACAAGGATTAAGGCATGCATTATCTAAGGGGGCAGACAGTCACGGCACTGTGATTGTTGTCGAAAGAATAAAGTAACTTCATTTGCCATTCATCAGTACTTCAAAAAACAACTTGATAAAAAGCTGCAGGAGCAACTGAAATACAAAATCTGTCATAGTGCAGCAGATAGGGAACAATTTCATCTTATCAGTTTTCACAGCTCTGATTAACTTCAGCTGGAGTTTGATGTCTGAGTCTTCTAAAAAGAAAATCCAGAGTATTCTGATTACAGTGGAAGTGTGTAAGACAATACTGAAAAGTGACTTTGATTTCCTAGTTACAAGTGTGTACAACCTGGCTCTTTATTTTAGACAAACTGTATGTAAAGAAATTCAGGAAAAAGCAAAAGGAAAGACGGACAATATGGCAAGCATATTGTATAATTCTCTCCATACACTAACTCCAAACAAGGAAAAGCAAAGAAAAATGAAGTGTCTTGTGCTTGTTATTAAAAAAGGAAGGCTCATGCTTTTGTTCAAGTTTGGCAAAGTTTAGTTTCAGGAAGAACAAATGGAATGATAGAGCAAAATTTTGCATTAGTACAATAATTATGTTTATTGTCCTGTTTTTCTGTAAATGTGGCTTTAGGGATCAAGTTTCTTGGCAGAAAGCATTGTGACTGTAGCCTCAGTTCTCTGGAAGATTTATATAAGTGAATCAGAGAAAGCAACAAAGAGCTATTAGTGCTATGGTATATTTTAAAAGTCAGCTTGATCCTTTAATTCCCCAGTATCAGTCAGACAGTTTGGCCTCAAACAACAATCTTCTGGGGTTAGAGATTACACAGAGATGGGTAGCAATTTTCAGAGTTGCAGCAAGTGCATTTATGTTTGTGCATTGCTAAGATGCTGGAAAAAAATACAGTGTATGTTGAGTAGATTATTTTTCTTTTCAGAAGATTGTATCCAAATGTTAGAGGTGATTTGTGGTAAGTTTCATCGAGTAAAAAATGCAAAAGTTAGGAAGTAAACCTACTGGCTTGCTGAAAAATTGTGTCTGTCTGTTTCATCAAATAGTGACAGAAATGTTATTTCTAGGTGGTATTTTTTGGTTTGTGCAGCCAAAAAGCTATTTTTTTCATTCGTGCATGTACTATACCTGAGGGTGCGGTTGTGTCACTAAGTTATGTCATACCTGATGTTAACATGCTGGTCCTAAGACTACAAAATGTGTATTCTGAGGAGAGCTTGCAATTTATAACAATTTTAAGCTTATTCTCCTGCCTTTCTGTGCTCTATAAAGACATGACTGTGATTTGAGATGAGGAACTGAAACTTGCTTTCAGGCCATGAGTACAGAAATACTGCCCTGTAACAAGTGTGGGTCAACTTTTGCATTTCTATGGCCTTTGCGACCTTGCTGATGTCATCTTCATACAGATTTATTCATTACTGAGTAGGAAGTTCAAATGGCATAGCAAAAATAACCAAGATACAAAATTATTGATGTCTTTATGTTCAGGCTACTGGCTGAAATTATTATTGTCAATTCTGTACTGTCCAGTTACATTCTTTGCACCATGAGTTCAGACCCAAAACTAAATAAACCCAAATGGGGGTTTCTTTAGTTAACGTTACTTTACAGTTCTGAAGTACAGAAACGGTGGTCTGGAAGAAGCATTTTCACCTGACTTGCTTCTGTGTCAATTAGACACTCTTCCCCCCAGTTCCCTGTGGCAGTTCATTACCATGAGCCAGTTCTAGATGGACAACAGAGCGGCCGATTGCCTCTCCAGTACAAGCATCTTGCTTG
The DNA here is from genome assembly GCA_013400195.1 of Aramus guarauna. Lineage (NCBI taxonomy): Eukaryota > Metazoa > Chordata > Aves > Gruiformes > Aramidae > Aramus > Aramus guarauna. Next base: position 99,159 of record VXBL01005644.1, on the reverse strand, counting down.
GGGCCTAACTGGCTGTAATGCTTTATATTCTAGTGATTTGGCAGGTGCCTGTGTTTACACAGTGCTATATATACAAGTTATTTTGAATGCTGAATATAAAGAGGTAAAATTTGGCCATTGCCACAGCACAGTTGGCTTCCCCTCCCTCAATTGTACAAATATTACTCTCTCCAATGTCATTCTCCTAGTTATGTTGGCAGAGATCATAGCTCTGGACTGCATGTGACCAATACAACTACAATACTTACTGGAGAACCACAGGATAAGTGTTTCTGTTTGAAAACAACTCCGATGGTAAAATCACACACATGAGCTGCACTGCTTTGGTTTCCAGACTCTTCACAATCTGATGGCTTCTTACAGCATCTCCCTTGGTTTTGTCATGAGATTTCTTGGGGAAAAACCCCAACAAAACAATGCTTTAAAAAAAGTTTTTTAATGGCCAGACTACCCAGAGTTTTAATCAAAGTTTGAGGACCTAAGGGAGGTCCCTACACAGCTAACTAAGCAGCAGGTCTCTCACCAAGAATCCTCACTTGGCATCAGAGTTGGAAAGAGCCAGGGTTAGTGAGATGGAAATGAAGACAGGAGGACCTCAGGCAGCATACCTCAGCTGCTCAGTCTGAGCTCGGGTTGCATGGTGGTGCAAATGCACATGGACCGCATGTGTCTCAGTGCACAGTATCTAATCACCAATTTTGCTGGAGCTCTGAACTTCCACCTCACAATTAACGCCCTTTTGGGCAGACTGCAGTGAAGCCTCAGCGTTATAGTGCATGTGACATGCATCACCACAAGATACTGAGTATCTGATGTTTTTCTGCACAAATTATGAAGCTGAACATAAGCATTGCAGAAAGGATTCAGAGATGCAGAGAAATCTGTGCTTTAAACTGCTTTTATAGGGTTTTTTTACTTTGTGATGTTTATATGCCTGAAGCACTGTGGATATGAGAAGGCATTTCACTAGCTATGATATCGGATGGCTCAGGATGAGAGAAATTTTAGCTTGACATTGGTGTCTAGGTTGAAATTGGCTTTAAGGTTTTGCAGGTATATATTGACACAGCACTAGAAGATGGTGGCTAATTACAGAAAAAACTGAGAGTCTCAGAGGAGCACAGAAGGACCTAACTATTGTATTTCAATGTATGTGGCCATTCTTTCTCCCTTTGAGGTCTCCTCCTATTTCCAGTGTAGCACAAAGTAGTATTAAAGTTGTCTTTAAATACAAAAGGGAAGTTCCCTGTTGGAGAGAACCTGGTGAAAACACAGATTTCCCTTTGTATGTGGACGATGGAGGTGGTTGAAGTGAGAAAAGGCAGAGGGGAAATTTCTGCTGGAACCTGACACACTCACAGGTTCAGTGAGTTCAGCATTTTCCAGACTAGAGGAGAGGGTAGGTTTAGGGAGTGATTTAGAACTAGTCTTAAATCCTCACATCCCTGGTTGAGGAATCTGACCCCTGCAGCCTTGTCAATGGACTCTGGAGTTACTGAAGGGGTGTATTTGTTCACAGGAGTCTACAGAAACGTGTGATGTGGGCCAGAAATTCTGGTCTCTCCTCTCTGGCAGGCCACTCAGCTGCCTGGATGTGTCTTTTTCCCCCTTCAGCTGGATATTTTTTTCATTTAAATTAGGGTTGTAAAAGTTCTGGGAATATGTGTAGGCTCTCTGCCTTGGAAACTTTTTCTCCATTACTTCAGAACTGCTGCAGACCTACATTGCAATGAGAGTTAGTTTGTGGTCTTATTTTATTTATTAGTACAACACTGACCTGGAAGAGAGAAAGTGAGAGGGGATTCTGTAATTCATGACGTACTTGACATCCTATTTTAAAAACTTGATAAATTGATCTTTAAATTATTTTGCATCCTTAACTGACCACGTCACTTTTGGGGACTGGCTGGCATGTGTAGTACATGTGTGTTGCCTGGCTTGTGTCTGTGACACCTGGAGAAGGGCAGACCTCTCCATTTCAAACTATAGCTTGTAAGAGATGAGATGATGCTGTACCTGGATAGCTATAGTAACCAACACTGTCTTGTAGTTTCTGCTGGCCGAACATTTTTAAAAGATTATATCTGGAATTATTTTGCTGTCAAAGCTAAAATGACACACTTTCTTCCCTTATATGCTTTAGTATTCCCTCTATTTTAGGTCAGATGATTCATCTCTGCATTACTGCTTCTGCCTTTCCATTGCCTTAATTGGGTCTTTTGGAGATGTTACAGGCTGTATGGAATTGGCGAATGCTATTTCTAACAATATACAGATTTGTCCCCTCCCTTCCTTGCTCCCTTCCTTCCTCTTTCCTTCTCTTCCTCCCATCCCTCTCTCCCTCCCTCCTTCCTACCTCCTTTGCTTTTCCTGATTCCCCCTCCTCACCTTCCTCAGTCCCAGATGGTTTCTTTCTCCTTGTCTTTACTATACTACAGCTTTTCAGAGAGTGAGCTGGAGGGTTTTGCTCGCTCTGCTGCTAAAATGTGACTTGTTTTCTTTAGCCATGAGTTAGCTCAGAGGAAAGTCCTCATGACTTTTCATGCTGGTTTCAGGTACCACCGGGTATCTACAAAACCCCTTGCAGGAAGACGAGGTCAGGAGATGTTCTGGACCAGGACATTTGCTGATTATTTTGGATACTGTGTCAGCAGTTATTGCTACTCACATCTTAGCAGCAGGTCCCTGCACACGGAGGGTGACATGGTTGCTTCTCTTCCCACCAAGGTGTGCCTTCAGCCACCAAGAACCGCCCTCGATCTGAGTGCATACCAACACAAGGACAGCAGTTGCTTCTGTGTACAGTGATTAAAAACTGGGCTCAACCTAGTTGCATCTCCGTATGTCAGTTGGGTGCAGCTGGTGGGTATGGAGAGGCAGTGGCAAGTGTAGTTAACCATAGTTTAACAGATTACCACTCTCCACCTAAAATGAAAAATCTGTCTGTAAACATGTTTTTATCCAGTGGTGAACAAAATAAAATACCACTAAGAATGGTGAACATCAAAGTATTTAATATTTAAAAATGCCATCTATGATGCCAAATTGTTAATAGATTTGTGTTCAAAGATGATGTATGCATTTACATTTTAAATGAAGTATTTTTGAAAATGAAGTAATTTGTCATTACTGCTTACACAGAACTCTCCATTTGGGTTTTAAAATTCTGAATTTAAAGAAGACTATTACAATCATGTAATATACCTATGCATCTAAATAGTCCAAAAAGTTCATTAACCCTGCACTGAATTTATAGCTTTAAAGCTCTACCAAGAGCTTTACCTTTTCTGCTGGCTTGAAAGACTTGAACCTTTCAATATCATCTCCTTTCCAATTAAAAAAAAAATAATTAGAAAAGCAAGGAGCATTTCCTCTGAAAATGTTTCAAGCAAAAAAGGTAATTAATGTTATAGCAAAAAACCCAAAAAGTTTCCAGGACTGGAAGCTGTAACTTCAAGAAAGAAGAAAAAGGCAGGGTTAATTTCGCAGCGAGGTTTATTAGCCACTGGAAAAATTTCCAAAGGGTTATGGTGACTTCCCTGTCATCAAGACCAGGTTCCTGCCTGGAGGTTGTGCCACAGACGGTGCACGTGCCCGGCACGTTCCCACAGGTGTGGTGTGTCCCCAGAGCCGGTGGGAAAGCTTCAGCAGGGAACTGGCCCTCACAGCTCTTCTTGAAGCTTGGAAGGGGGCAGCCTGAAGGGTAATGTTGAATGGTCATAGCCCAGCTCTTAATTCCTGCTTGACTGATTGTTGTCACTTGATAGATACAGATCTCAGCCAACTGAAGAGATTCGTGTGTGTTTTTTAATCTGATGAAATTTCTGGACATCTGGTTAGCTTCAAGTATGGGCTCATTGGAATGAAACCTAGGCAAAACCTAGCATTGTGTCACTAACAAATGACGTAAAAATAATAAATTTGGGGCATTCTCTCAAGATGTAGCAATAATTTTCTGTTGCCTGGCAATATCTCCAGCACTGAATACAGAACTGGGAATTTATTTTATGATGCTGTGCAGAAAAAATTGTTTAGAATTTTCCACTGTGATTCCCCCAAGAGGAAGAAGCCATGGTTCATACAGAGAGAGCAAACATTAATGACACCTTCTATTCATCTTGGCAAATTTATGGCCAAGTTTCTGTTCCTCTTTCTATATTTCCATAAATATTTACTGAAAGACACCCTTGTATTTTCTCAAATTCATCCCACTTATTTTCAGTGGAAATTAGTTTAAACTTACTCTAATTAACTTATTATACCAGAATTTAAATTTTAGTTTATTTTTATGTACTCTTTTTTAATAATCCTTTCTTCACATGGCATGCAAAAATCTTTTCCCTTTTCTTCAAGGAGGACTATGAATTTTTCTAAGGTATCTCTGGATGACATTTTATTACCTATACACTATGCGAGACTGGATTTAAAGGGAACGTCATATGCCCATGACGTCCTGTGCTTGATAGAAGAATACAAAGACCCCAATTCCATAGTAGATTTCAGGCAAGTAAGCTGCTGCATACCCCCGTGAACAACAGTATTTATCATCATTTGTAGGACTGGTACATTTTTGTGATTGACTTCATCCCCCAACAATAAAAATGAGAAGTTGAATGTCTTTGTTCTCCTGGAATATATTGATAAAAGGAGGACAAAAACCTTCGTGGTTTCTTGGGCTGTGATAAGTTTTTCCTATGACCTGGGATACACCCAGTGTATGCCTTCAATCCACATTTTTTGGGAATGTATTAACACTGGAAATAGGCTTGTATGAACTGACTCCATGAAGTAGGTCATGAAATAAATCATGCAGAGTCACTCTGCTGACAGCCACGGTGGACCTGTTACACTTTTAGAAAACAAATGCATGCTAAAATCAACAGTTTTAAACAGTTTTTCTTCTCACTGTTGGTATTTTAACATTTGGTCAATCCCTCTGATAACAGTAACCCCCCAAATCTCCTTTTATGGTCAATTCTATTAGAATGGATCCTGCTGTTGATGGGAGAGCTAATCTAAATTAGGCTTAGCTGGTGATGAGCTCAACTGAGCAAGTGAGATTTTGTTCTTGTTTTTCTTTTGTTTACATGGTAACTGTCTCTTTCCTTTTCCCATACAAATAAATGTCATGTGGCATAGCTGAGATGTGCTGCCTTTTATTTGCCAAAAGAAGTTGCTAATAATTGAATCACTTGAACACTGAAATTTAGAGGCAAGACTTTTAAACGGGGGAATTATTAATATGCTACAGGATGAGCGAGCTTTGCAGCATGTCCAGACTACCCTGTCACACCTACCACCTAAAAAATATGAATTCTTTTATTCATTTATTCATTTATTTTCTTATAGGAAAGGTGATCAAGTTGTCTAAATCATCAAAATTCACTGTTCGAGTCACAGATTGTTTTTGCACCATGTCAATTGTTTTAAATATAACCTCAGCAGCAGCTTCTGTTCATGGTACAGGAAAATAATTCAGACATCAAACTGATCCTAAGTCAGTCTGTTGAATACTTTTTGAAGAGAATAGATTTTGAACTGATCCTTAAACATGCAAAACCAAACTATGTTTCATTTGTTTTCATAGCAGCTAATTGCAAAATGTGATTTAGCTTGAATGCAGACAGCTGGAAAGAATAAACAAGTTAATAAGGTGCTATGGGACTTGTCTTGATGGTGTGCGTGTAAAGACTTGTTAAGGATAGAGGCTTGAGCTAAACTGATAGATAAAAGCTTCTGGAGGGTGTTTACAACATCCAGCTCAAGCATCCAATGCGCGGGGAGCCATTTCCCTCCTCGCCGATTGCACACAGTTGCTGGGGACTGTGATGCAAGCCACTGCTCCTATTTCTTTTTTTTCTGTTTTGTCTCATCTGCCTGTGCCAGAACTGGTCCTTCCTTGTCATGATTGCTTTCTGTGTAAATTGTGATGCTTAAAGAGTGTAATAATCCTGGTTGAAAAATGGGTTTTGTGAGATCAAGTTTCAACAGGCCAATATAGTTCCATCTTTTTTTAATTTAAATAATAACAGTGTTGAATAAAATAGAATTCCTCTTGCAATGGTTGTATCTTTGCACATGTGTATGTACACTCATAGACAGGTATGCATGTACCTGTATGTATCTGTTTATATATACATGTGCATATGTTTGTGTGTGAATGTAAACATATATGTATCTAAAAATAAATGTATATATAATGGCAGAGACATGATAAGAAAAAACCCTAAGCAAAACATTCATCCACGTTTATTATTCAGACCGATAGAAATGTAAAAGGGGAAAGACAGAAGAGAACCTAAAAGGAAATTAGATTAAAAAGACCTTTCTGCTTGGGTAATTATTAGTGCTGTTTGTAGGAATGCAGAAAAGATTTTTGTAAGTGGGGACATTGTTATGTGCATAACTCTTACCCTTTTGGGAAAACGGTCCTCCCAAATTTATTTTTAGACAACTCTAGATTGAAAATCAGCCCATTTTGTTAGGGACTAGGTAGTTGCATAATGTTGGCACATGACTCTTCAAAATTCAGATGTTTGCTTTTAAAAAAAGAAGCTAGACCTCCCATTTTTGTACTTGGCACAGCAAAAGGAAAGGGAATAGCAGTATTCTTAGAATTTGCCTTTGCCTCTTCTCAGTCATATCTCCCTTGGAGGGTGTTTCAGCAGCATCTTAAAGGCAAAAATGTTCTGACTATTCCTCCTTTTCTCTGCCCCAAGGACCAGAGAATTACACAGAGCCCATTTTTCCAGATCCACGTCATCCTTGTGCCAAATGAAACTCCAGGTAACTTTCTGAGTTTTTGGCTGCTTTCTGTCACTCACCGCCACTCTTCAGAGTGCAAAACTGCATCAGCCATGCCATTTTTGACATGGAAATATTGCTTTAGTTGTGGACCATATGATAAATGCTTTCTTACTGGATCCTTGTTATTATAAAGATAAACTTGTTACCATGAGCATACTTTTCTGTGTTCTTCCACAGCATGAGGTTTCCACCTTGCTGGTAAGGAAACATGCTCACCACACCCTGGAGGAAGCATCAAATTCCAGCACTGACATCAGGGTGATTTTCTCAGACTGATGATTAAGGGTCTACCCATCTGCTGCTGGTTATAAACCCTCGGGGCTCATCATGGGAACTTTTCCAGTGCCTAAAGTTGTGTTAAGTATTCTCGTCCCTCTTGCTTCTGGAAGTACAAGGTCTATCAAAAGCAGATCTTTTGCAAGCCTGGAATGATGTTGCCCTTCAGTGTTTTTTCTCTTAGGTGCATGATTGCTTAGAATTGGGCATATAGGCAAAGCATTCGTTTGCTCTTGTCATCATCAGCTAAGCTTTTGCTTTCTTAAGTCCTTTGCAGCTAAGGCATGTTAGTTTTGTTGACAGTCATAGAATCATAGAATCACAGAATGGTTTGGGTTGATGATCTAGTTCCAACCCTCCTGCCATACGCAGGGACACCCTCCACTGGACCAGGTTGCCCAAAGCCCCATCCTAAAAGTCTCATCCTAGTCTTTTCTGACTTTACCAGTGGGCCCTGGTCCATCCATCCCATCAGATCTCTGAGAAGCAAAGAACAGTGAACTAAATGAAAATGTCCTAGATGCAATCCTATTTCATTTGCCTCCCACTTTTTAAGAAGTGCACACACATTCTCTTATCTCTCATTAAACTGATATAGCTGATGCACGTAGTTATATCAGCAGTACTACCTTTTGGGGAAGACTGATGCATCCTTGACTCCCACCTTTCAGTGAGAATTTGAGGCATTAGACCAGCTCATGAGCTCCAGCTCTTGAGTAGGACAATATTTAGTAGTTTTTAGAATATGATAGAAATTAATTGCAAAGATGAAGAATGATGGAATATGCGTGCTGATATTTATACTTGGCATTTGAATGATAAATGAATGTTAATCACAACAACAGTCATGTTCTCATCATTCTTCAGTGGTGGCATTATCATCATTATATCTATAAACTGAAGGCTCTATCATTTTCAGCAGCAAATAACAAAGGGAATGCTCTCTGCCCCAGAGCACTTGCAATCCAAATATCACAAAGGATAGGGTTATGTGCCTCCTTAACCAAAGCCAGATGTTTGATTTCAAGGAGGGAATTAAAATCTATTTTCACTAGGGAATTTTTCTCATGCGGAAGGTCAGCATGGGAGAAGGCACGCAGGAAGTTTCCCTACTGGCATTTGTGCTAATTAGGGGTGCAGAACAGATTCAGTAAATAACCTACTGTTTTCACAAGCCAATAAACATTTTAAAAAGCATCTCCTTTTGAGCTTTAAATATCTACCCTCAATATCTGGCAAAATGTGATTTTTTAATTTTTTTTTATTTTTATTTTTTAGTTAAATAGAGTGAGATAATTTTAGTTGAGGTTTTTGTGGTCTGAAAACTGGAAGGAGAGAAAAATAAAGAATTTTTTTTTCCTCCTATTTTACAGCGCATGACCACATATTTCTCATCACCTGAGAATGCCAAAACCTGGTGTGAAGCCTCTTTGTGCTCCAGACATTGAACCTCCTTGCCAGGCATCTTTCCTTTTCAGGTTCACAAAGAAGCTAATCGATTGCTTCTTTTATGGATTCCCAAGCTGGTCATGCAATATAATCTTTATTCCAAACCAAGTATTTAGATTTCTACTTCCCCTTTCAGCACTATGGTAGCATAGAGAAACTGCCAATGTTTGTGTCAGCAGTTGATGGAGGAGCTACGAATGATTTTCTTTTCCTGAGTACCTGGAGAAGCAGACGGTGCTATCTAACTGAGGCAGGGGCTGCATGTAGGAGAAGGTGTAGAAAGAACAGCAGTTTTCCTGGCATCAGTAGTGGAAATATCAGTGCTGGGAGACTCTGCTGAGATGGAGCGCGGTTCTTCCCCTGTATAATGTAAAACTCACTCTCCAAGGCCAGAGGCTTCCCTCTGGCTGCGCAGTCCTGCAAAGTGCCCCCCTTGTGAGAGACCATGGGCTAATGTTAGACTTCCACTCTTCCATTGCTTAATTCATGGGTACTGATGGAATAAATCCTGCTAGTGTGCTGGAAAACACTGTGCGAGCGGGAGCTTTGCTCTCCTCTCTTTAAGCAAAAGCTTGAACTCAACAGATGCTTCAGGTGACAGAAGTCACTTGGTGGGTGAAACCACGGCGAATGTATACGTGTCAAAATGCAGAGTCAGAGCAGGATGCCAACAGCCTCCTGCTGAGTAATTCAGAGGGTGGTTTAGCCCTGTCGTGCCTTCTGGGCAAGTCTGAATATTTGTTCAGACTTGGTTTGGTTCTGACAGACACCTGGTGCAGGGGTTCTTACAAGTAGTTTTTAATCTTTATTTGGGGAAGGGTACGAGCAAGGGCATGGAAAACCCATAGATCCTTTGGTTTTAATCACACCGATGATTTAGTATCAGTCTCAAATGAGAAATAATTTCAAAACAACAGTTACACTTGACAGCAGGCCAGGATTTTCTTTAAAAAAAAAAAAAGAGAGAAGAAAAAAAGAAAAGCCTTTCCTCCCTGTATACAGTGAGATCACTGAAACTACAGGTGAATTTTCTGTTTGTTCAGATTCCCTCAGAGACACAGATTTGGGTTCACAACTTGTCTGGTCATTATATTTTGGCAGAAGGATTAAAACTCATATTCTTTTTCTTGCAGCCTGAGCTTCCCTTTACCCTAAACTTCCACTCCATATTGTTGTTTATCATTCGGGCTGTTAGACATTTGCTACTTTTCTGCCCACTTAAATATCCCCCTGCCTCCTTTGGAGCTAGTAAACTAGTGTTTGTCTGGGTCAATCACAATTACAGGTATTAACAGGGAGAATAAAGAAACAATACACCTCCGCAAAACAACTTACTGCATTCCTTCTTCTAAACAAATCAAGTGCTTGTACCTGCTAACCAGGTTAAAATGTGCTAGTTTTTTGCAAACCTTTCCTGAAGTCCTTACTCAGTATTCACACAGGAGGAGCAGGATGCCATCACTTGCCTTGTCTGAATATTAGGTTCCCTTAGTCCAGGTTTTCTGCTTTGGAAGGCTCCTCTTCCTTCATGAGCTTCTCTACTTTAACTGAGCTGGCTCAGGAGCACACAGAAACACACTCCCTTTAGGTCCTTCAAAGTAAGAAGCTTCCCATAAGCTTTTAAATCTAATGCATCAGTGAAAGATCTTACACATATTGTGAAATATTTTCTGGGGTTTGGACTGTAGATCAGCTTCTGCAACAGTTTAGAAAAATCTCTCATTGGAAACGTGCACTTGGGTCTGTGTGTATATCTCTGTCTCTTAGCTGGAAGCAAGGGCCGAATCTTATGTTGACTGACAGTGAAAAGTGGATTGTATGTTTTGGTTGGTTTATATTTGTGCTTCAAATCTGCTTAACAGAGGCAGGTTGTGTGTGTGTGTGTGTGTGTGTGTGTGTGTATGTGCAAGAGATGGATTCATAAGGGGAACTGGCAGTTGCACCGTCCTCTGTCCCTCTTATCCGTATCCCGGCTGTATGTCAGATGGGTTTAGGAGGGATAAGAAATGGGAAGTCATCCTTCTTCCAAGAGGAGCTGCAGGTGCCTTCGGTAAAAAATGGGTTACAGGCAGTGTCACTGGCACAAACCAGCTAAGCCTGGCCACATCCGTGGGCTGGTCACTGGTGTTTGCAAGACGTTGCTGTTCTTGAGCCCCGCGGCCTCGGGTCAGCAAAGAAGCGTGAGATCGGTGTTGGCGCTGTGTTCCCAGCCCTTTGCTGCAGGGAACCGATCATCCAGCCAGCGAGAGACAGAGCAAGGAGGGGCTCCGGTCCCACCACCAAGTGTTGGTACAGGTCAGGCAGGATACTCTTTGGTGAATGGGACCTTCACGTGGACTTAGCTCTTGTATCCATGGAGGGATGCTGAGCAGGAGACTCGGACTCTTCTTGCAAATAAACCTCCATAGCAAAGGGCAATACCCACCACCCAGACTACTTTCTTTCAAAAATGCCTGGTTTTAGAGTTAAAAACAAGAAGCACGGTACGAAATGTCTCAGACGGGATTTACTTCCCTGCAGCACTGCTAAATCATGTATGAGGTGTGATCAACAGTCTCCTCTGGTACCAAACTCGGCATTGGGAAGGGACCATGCCATCAAAGCGCTGGAGCAAACAAGGGCTGCTCTGTGCTGAGATTGCACAACTGGCGCTCAGTCGGAGGAGCAAGGCCAGGCAGGGGTTCAGCATGACCTCCGCCTGACTCATATTTTTTCCTCCTGTTACCAATAAGAACTTTTTCCTCATGAGTCACTTTAAAACAGTTTGTGCGTGTTCAGGGAAAAAACAAAACCCGAAGATTTTCCTGAGGAACAGTTTGTTGGTGAGACAGAACAAATCATTGAATACAGTCAGGGACTGTTCTGCCTGCACAGTTGAGCTATTTAACTCTTGGGGCTTTAAGTGAATGTTTTTCTACTGTCATTTGTGTATGTCCCTTCATCTTTAATGCATTTTTCTGTGAAACACATCAGGGAAATAAGCAAGTATTACTATTCCACTTTTTAGATATGTGTCTGAAGCTCAGGGAAACAGGGACCTCTTCAAAAATTTGCCAGTTTGGCTGTTGTCTGTCCTAGCATAAGTCTAGCATATGCTGGCAAAACAGTGCTTTTTCTGTTCTACGTTTTTCTCAGGTAACATAAATAAAAGCATATTTATAGTATTGTAACCATGACTTTCACAGGATCTGAAATACTGGGCTTTCTGACCCCACCACCACTTCATTGCAGTGGCAAATTTGGCCTGTGTGACTTGCTTGTGGCTGCACAAGAGGTCCGTGGCAGGGTCTGGGAATTCAAGTCTCTGGAATTGCGGACTAGCATTTTAACTCTGAGAGCTGAATAGTTAAAGTTTCTGAAAAGTTCATTTCTCTGTCGGGAGTAGATATTATGTGTATAATATACATATTATGCATTATATGTATTGATTTTTAGAAGCTGGATTAAGTTTGTATCCTGATGGCAGGAGTGATTTATTTTGTTTTGTCTTTAGCTGCAAAAAGCTTACTTCTGGCTACATCAGCCTGTTCCTCTCTTCTAACAACTTTTGGCCTTGCTGACTGAAGCCAGTTTTGACAGCTCAGCTGCGGTCTCAAAGGCAATAAAGTTTCTGCAGGCTTCGCAGAGATCAGGAGTGGAGAAGAGGAATGAAACCTTAGCAATGCCCCACTAAGGGAAAGACTGGTTTGAGCTCATCTCTTACTAAACATCTGAAATGTCACAGCAGGGGCAGCTTTGAAGACTGCCCTGATGGTGAGACAAAATTCACGGGGAGTCACAGGCACCAGGGAACGCAATGATGGGGCAGAAATCAGATGGAAATCAGGTCTCACGTGAACTTCTTGTCACCTTCTTTGGCAGTTAGCAGCGTGGTTTTGCCTTTGCATTCCTGACCCAGATCACTTTGTTTCCACTATGAGATCCTCAGGACTGGTGGCACTTCCACCCATTCCTTCCTCAGACAGACAGGCTGTAATCAGATTGAAATGGTGGGAGTTTGGAAGAAGTGTCTGGGAAAAGTTTACTGACATCTGATTTTGAGAGGCCAAGGTAAATGATTTAATGGTTCTCGAGCTTTAGGTCCTGTACATCTACGGGAAGGTGTGCCGGCTTCTGGAGCACAGAGCAGCTTTTGTTAGATTCCCATGGAACCCAAATGCCCAGTACTGTTTCCTGCATGCAGACCAGTCTGTCTTGAAACATCATGCCCATTTGGGGCACTTGAAGTAATGATTACTTCATAGACAAAATGATGAAAAGCAACCAGAAATATTCCAGCAACTGACCTTTCTATGTCAAACTCCTAGCCTAAAGATGATGAGGATCTTCTAAGTGACTAGTTAAATCAAAAGTGAATCTCTCTAAAGAAATAAATGCCTAAAAAGTATGATGAGAAAGCCTGCTATCAGCCACAATATTCCAATTACTGGTAGTGCAGTCTAGGAGAGTCAAATCCCATCTCTAAAAATCTGCTTCTTGATCCTGTAAAATTATCTATGACTGGATTTTGACATGGCTTTTGTTAGCCAATTCTTTGTAAAAATCGCATACTTTAGATCAGTTCAGATATTACAAATGTAACTGCAGAAAATATAAACAACAGAGCCAGGAGAACTGGTCAGCTCCAGATGACTGGTCCAGCAGGACTGCGAGGAGCTCCTTCCAGAATGCACTCCAGCTCACGTCCAGCACCACATAGCCAGGGCTTTTATTGCACTAATCATCTTCTCTGTTCCTCCCCATTGAACTTCTTCACCATGAAAGCAAAAGTGAGCAAATTTTGCACTGGGGTCCTAAGATAAGATAACACCTAGTTGAAAGGAACAAGGGAAAAAAGGCCAAAACTTTTTCTATGGAATACACCAATGGTTACTAAAAATACCATTTTATGTAATAAGCCATTCATGTACAGGTGGTCAGTTTTCCAAAATGGTTGATGAATCTATCTAGTTTCCCTGCAGGAGACTGTATAGACTTGTGCTGAGTAAGCGCAACTCATTACAGCAACTGCAGTGATATGAAGAGCACATGCTATTGCCTGGGATGCAGGGCATCATCTTAAACTTACTGCAGTTAATGCAGTGCAAGAATAGGTCTGGAAGATGTGAAAATGGTTGTACAGGACATAGGACGCACGCTTAATTGCCTGGGTGGTCTATTCCAATATTTGCATTGCTAAAAAAACTAAGTTGCTGTGTGCCTAAATGATTGTAACTGAAGAAATAATGCAGATATGAAGCAGAACCTCAAAGAATTTGCAAATTACAAGGTAAATCCCAAAATACACGTGACTTCTATATCCATTTCTTGTTTATATTAAGGACCCACTGACTTTACTTACACTTTTGTTCGAAAAGGGGGTTCTGCGTAGTCTGTATTTAGGAACCATTTCATTCATTACTGCAGTAAAGTTGCAACTCACTCTGAGCTGCCGCACTCTGAACATGAGCTGATGCAGCTGCCAGCCTGAAGACTGAGCTGTAAATATGCAAAGCTTTATCCGTGTTTTTTTAATAGTCCTAAAGATGCACATGTATACTTAAGTCTTTTAGGATGGGGATGTTAGTCTTTTCTGCAATTTGGAGGATCATACTTCAGTCATAGAAGTCCTCAGAGGTGAAGATGGTGACATTTGTTTTATAGCTAACTCTGGAAAGCAGCAACTGTTTAAGACATATGGCAACCTTATCCAGCGATTTAGGACTGTAAGTGGGAGACCTCAGATGTAATCGCATTCAGATGCCAGTCTGGCATTACCTATATTTGAATTTGGCCAGGACATACACTGCTTACAGAAGGTGCTAAGTAATTTCTAAGGGCTAAAGATCCTTTCTTTTTTTTGAGTGCTAGCTGAAAAATTTCAATCAAGATTTTTTTTTTTTCCCAGAAAATTTAGATTGTTGGAAAAAAAATCAGTCATGAAGAGAAATATTTCTATTTGCAAATTGAATTTCACTGATGCAAGACTTTTTTTATATACATATATATATTATTTATTAGTGGGGTTTTTAAGGCAGATGGCATCCTGTGTACGGCCTACAGCCAGGGTCTCCCTGTTGCCTCCCTGTGCTGACAAGAGCTGTAAATGATGCACCTGGGGGTATGGCCTGACTAGCCATTCTGGTGCATGCAGGAGAAGGGATGCTAATGTACGCATTCTCCTTAGACATAGCAGAAATGTTTCCAAACCAAAATATATTTTGTGTGTGTGTGTGTTTGGTTGGTTGGTTTGGTTTTTTCTTTGTTGAAATGTTTTCATCTACCCATTTTCCCATTTTCTGCAAAAACATTTTTCAATTAAATTCTGGGCAAATCTTAATTTTATTTTTTTCCTTTTTTTTTTTTTTTCCTGATGAGCTAGATATTTTATTTTCCAAATCAGAAGAACAGCTCACAAGTGCCTCGACCCAACACGGAGCCCTGGCTTTGCTCTCTGCCAGAGGATCTGAACTTTCCAGCAAGACCCCTGTTGGCCCCGCATGTTCTCCAGGGCCCCAGCTCTCCTACCTTGCGACTGCCAACACGGGGATTGCCCGTCAGTGTTATACAGAAGCAATATTACTGATATTATAAACACAGACAAATGAGAGAGTTTATTGTTCCAGCTCCCTTACCTCTGGCTCTCTCATCCACATAGAATTGTCTACAATACTGTAATATGTATTCAAGTGCTGGTTTGAATGTATTGCCTCAGATCCAGGAATTGTACCTGTGATTTTCTATACTTTTTGTGTCAGCTCCTCATAAAATATCATATCATGTTTACTCCTTTTCTTTGCACAAGCCAAGTGATGCTGCACTGAAGTTTTTGTCCTGCATTGTAAGGCTGCAGGCACATCTATCTTGGGAACAAGCCTTCATTATTTACACAATGGAAAGAAAGGGATTTTGGGTTCTCAAATCTCCTGATTCATGCCGTGCCTAATAAGGTTCTTGTTTGCTAACATTGCTCTGGTTTATGTGATGCTGAAATTGTAATGAAATGAGGACCACTAGAGAGCAGCTAGTAAAACAGCTTAAATTCAGGAAAAAACATCGACATAGACATTTGCTTTTACTCTTAGTTTGTTTTCAAGGTAGAGAATTAAAGACCTACAAAATAGCATAACCTGAGGTGAGGACAGAAACAAAATTCAAGTTATATATACCTGACATTCAAGGTATGTAAATCTGGCTCCTAGCTGTCAGGTGTTCGAGGTATGAGAGGGAATAAGTGCTTAGAAGGATAAACAGAGACTAAACCACCAATTTTGAAATGCCTTTTTCTCAAAGTCAGGTGGGGGGGTGGGGAAGAGCCAGCAGAAGAGGCAGGTTCCCCAGGGAGAGTGAGAAGGAGAGAGAACCAGCCAAATTCCCACCGGACCCTCTTTGTTTCTGTTGCCAGTAGTTATCACTCGCCTGCAAAAGGTAAAAAAAACAGAGCACCTTTTCCCCTAATCCAAAAGCCTACATGTAAGGACGATCGAGCTCTACCACCTTGGAAACAAAGCGATATGAAGGGCTTTTCCAGGACGGGCGATACAATGGCCAGGATCACTCTTATTTCTGTTTTCATCCTCTGGGCAGCCACACGGCAGGGAAGGGGAAATGAAATTACAGGTGAGTGATGCGAACCTGGTCAGACGACCACAGATGTTATGAGGACAGCTTAGTTTGGGTATGGGATATCTCTTTATTTGAAATAAACCGGCCAAGGTGGCCATTCTCAGGAGAACGGTCAATGTCTCAGCAGCCATTTAAGAATCTTCTGTTGATAATTAAGCAAAGAAAAACTCACCAAGCCAAAATACAACCTTTGTCCCCAGCTCTCTGTCCCCAGCAAAAGCCTTGTCATTTCCTTTGTGCCAGAAACGAAAGAGTAGGATTGTTGTTTTGTGTTCAGTAATGTGCAAACTTTTTGTGAAACTTGTCTTTAAAATAAACTTTTGGA
The DNA here is from genome assembly GCA_013400195.1 of Aramus guarauna. Classification (NCBI taxonomy): domain Eukaryota; kingdom Metazoa; phylum Chordata; class Aves; order Gruiformes; family Aramidae; genus Aramus; species Aramus guarauna. Next base: position 82,697 of record VXBL01005644.1, on the reverse strand, counting down.
GGAAATTATGTAGTAATGTACCTGGAAAATTCCTAGAGATACATAAAATGAAGCTGTAGAAGACATGTTTAACTTTCATTTGTGGTATGGGCTGTAATTTGGAAAAAACCTAACCCAATTGCTAGGTTGTAACTGCTAAACTAAATCCTAATTTGTTGTTAATTTCTGGTTTGATTTATTTAGATGAGGAAAGATCATGACTTTCAGCTGCTCTTTGTTGCATTTTTTTACTTAAGTGGTTTTGCAAATCTCAGTTAAAATACAAACCATATTTCTTAAAGCCTTGAAGACTTTTATGTTATTATGTTAAAGTCACAGCTGAAAAAGAGGTTTCTACAGGTTGGGGCTCAGCAGAACCCCCATTCTAGTGCATTTAAAGTCAATGGTGTTGACTATAAAAAGAATTTGGAATACCCAGAAAAACTGAGCCATTAATTTCTCCATGTTTCGGAGCCTTTGCCTTTTAAAGCTGAATTTGAATCTGCCCTCTCTGAACCTGTTCCAACAGATTACTTTTAAGGTTGCGTCAAGACAAGAAAGGAGCTTGTCTTTGGCTCTTGCTGTTCTCCAGCGAGAAAGGATTTTGCAGATCCCAGCTCACAGTGGCTTTTCTGGCCCTTGAGCAGTGAAGTTTCCAGAACTGCAGCTAAATCTGTGGCATAAATGCTATCAAGAATATTTTATTGCTGATTTTATGATCATGCTCTCAGTTCTGATCTGGGTTTGACCTTGAGTTACAAGCAGCCTGCTCCTAATGCAGACTTTCCTTTCAGCCTTTCCTCTCAGTATTTGTTTCTATTAATAAAGTATTTGCTTTAATTGTTTCTACTCTTGCTTAACATAATAAAATTTATATTGCCCTGGCAGTGCTGAAAGCTGGTGGTTGCTAAGATAAAAATCTAAAGTCCAGAGATGATAGGCGTAACGTAGCCCTACTAATGTCAGGTGACTGCCTTCTCCTGCTTTGTGATTGACTTCAGCTTTGTATTGCTGGAAATAACAGCCAGTACATTTTAATTCCATTTGATAGTGCCATAATCCCATAGATGGGGGTAATGAGAACAGAAAGCCAATTTGCTAAAGAGCCCAAATTGATCTAAGCCACATTGCTCAGCAGGAAACTGCTGTCAGCAAATGAACTCTGTGAGTATCACAACTTGTTTTAAACTGGATGGAAGTGATGGATGATGGCAAGGTTAGTGGTGCTGCACCTTTCCCTGTCACCTTCAGGCTAACCTCTTCCAGCAAGGGTATCTTTTTGTACCACCGTAGCCGTATCTCAAACCTTCTCTTTCAGCTTTGGCAGCCTCATTCTATACCTAGTATCGATGTTTAAGTATGAAATATGATTTCATATCTGTCCTGACAGCTGTAGCTTCTAATTATAAACTGTGTCTAATTCTATACCATTTTATTCTCAGTTTCATACCTGTATTTATGTTGCACATTGCTGTAGCGCCTAAGCCAGCTCAGCTGACTCTGGAATTTTTAGCTTTCCAGTGCTACGTCCTCCCTACAGCCACAGCTCTGCACGGACAACACGAATCTTCAGTGCTCTCCTTACTTGGTTATTCTCTTCCAGTGCCTGCTTTGCTCTAGGCGTGCTGATACATGACCTCTGGAGAAATGGAGGGATCACAGAGACGAGGAACCACTCTGAACTCTTCTTCCTTATCTGCCCTACCCCCTCTAATATAATTTTATACTATAACAGTATGATTCCTTAGTGCAATAGTTTCTATTTCTTGTTTCCATAGGGAAAAAGTTGTCCTGCTGCTCCCACCTTCCTTGATCTCCAACAGATGTTTGTGCACTTTCTCCAGATAAAGTCTAGATCCAAAATGATTTAGGTATTCTTTCTATTCCACTTTAGGTATTTAGCCATTCAGATCCCAAACTAATGAAAAAAAAAAAAAAAAAAAAAAACCAAAAAAAAAATTTTTTTTTTTTTTTTTGCCTATACTTACATGCCTAGAAGCATTTGCTGGGGCAGGTATTCTTGGAGCACGTGGCAAGGGAATGCTTCACAAAATGCAATGACAGATACCTGTTTCTTGTAAGGCACTTGGCACCTTATGTGAAGTACTAATCAATCAAATGCATTGGATAAAAAACATCCCTTGATCTCTGATTTCTGCTCCAGAAGCCACATTTATTCTCTTTTCCCCTTTCCCAAAAGGATGTCCTAAGATTAACCACCTTATTTTCTCTGACTCACCCCACCTTCAGTTCCATCCTGCACAGCCACCTCTGTGCCACAGCTTTTACCATCCTGGTCAGCCCTCCATCCTGGTCATTGGGGTCCTCTCCTGGGTCAGGCAGGGTGTGAATTTCAGCCCCTCAGGTTGAGACAGGCTGGGTGTCTTGCTTCCTGCCCCTCATGACCATCTCCTTTCACTCTCTTCTTAAGGACAAAGAACAGCACTGGTGCTTTTTAGGGACATGAAGGCTTGTCAGCTGCTGGAGGGACTGGACACAGAGGTGTCCTGCTTGTCCATCCACTTTTCTTCATGGCATTTTGAACATCTAAGGCAGGGGACATCTTTCAGGCTGTTCGTATTCGAGCAGTGGCTCGGATTAGGGCTGGAAGAAGACCTTCTGGGTGACTTGGCTGAGCCAGCTTGAGGGATGTATTGATATGTATTTATCCCATGCTTTCTTCTGGACAGTCCTTGCTCTACAAAAGGATTGTCCTGTTCAAAGCTCTTTTACCAGTCTTATTCAAATTGGACATATATCTTTTATTTAGCTGGAAACCTAAATATGATAAAAGCCCATGATTCCTAAGAACTTGACAATTCTTTTTTTCTTGAATTGTTTTTACATGTTTCATCTTTTCAGGCAGGAGATAAATTGTACAAATAAGATAAGCTGTAAATATTTTAATTGTATGCCTCATGTATACTATGTTAGCTTCAGTCTGTCTGTTGACTGGCCCTGGTCCCCTCAGACATCTCAGAAATAATAATCCTGCCATACTTGAATCTCTGCAGATAATTCATATTTATCCTTATTAAAGTTTCTTTTGATTTGTCTAAAGGATGATATAGGCATTTTAATTCTATCCCATCTATTTCCCAAATTGGACACAGGGTGACTCAGCCCCTCTGGCTTCTATAACATCTCATTAGGATACAGCCTGACGTCTGCGACACAATCGTAGGTTGCTTATTGCTAATTCTTAAACTCCATCTGTTTTTGTTGCTGCTGTTGTTGTTTGGGGTTTTTTTTCCTGCTCCTGCTCAAGTATTTCAGTTTTAAGTAAAGCATGTAACAAGTTCATTCCTCATTATGACTGGTTTCAGAACTCCAGAAACTGAGTCCCATTCCCAGACCTATGTGAAATTATGTGGTTAATGAACTTATCGCTGACTTGATTTATAATGAAGTCAATGAACCACAACAGCTCTCAAAAAGCCTGGTCTAATATGTTTTCCTACAAATGCAGGTAGGCAACATAGGCGCTCCATGAATACCTTTTGTGTCAGATACCTGGAAGTCCTTCCCAATGATGTATGAGTACCCCGTTTCAGCCTAGGGAGATGTCTGAAACATGTCTTATTCCAGACATCTACCGTGACTCATAGGCCCATGAGTTCCCTGCCATTCGTTCCCTTTACATTCAGTGCAGAAACATGAACACTTCGGCAGCAAGAGCCTGGAGTGGGCATCTGAAGTACTTGGATTACTCTGCCCTGGAAGTGCCTATTCTGCTCTACTGTTAATTTCTACTAATGTATATTAATTTCCTTTATACTTACTTGAGTTAAATTGACCTTTTTCTGCTTTACACCTGAAGGCACTGAGAGCTCTTTGGATTTTCTGCCAATCTGCATCCTTTTATGACTGAAGTGATGTGAAGCAGTCACTACTAATTCTCTCTTCTGCCCGTTTTCTGAAGTGACATTCTTCCTAACATCATCCTTTCCGAAAATCATTTGTCTGTGTTGGTTCTGTCACTGCTTTCTCATAACAGTATTTTTAACTTGATACTGCAGGGAACTTATACTCTGGGGTGACTAGTTAGTGCTGATCTCTTTCTTTCCTGTTGTTTGTTGTTTGTTTTTTTGTTTGTTTTCCCCTAGAAAAAGGCCTCTCTTTGTTAGGGTACCATCTGTGCAACTATAGCCTGACCAAAAATGTATTTAAAATGGTTGCTTACCAAAAGTCCTATGAGAAAAGCACATCCTGTGGAGGATGGATACCGTGGATGGTGTGTCCCCGGACGTACTACAAAACCCAGTATCATACTGTTGAAGTCCCTGAAACCATCACTCTTACAGATTGCTGTGAAGGATATGAGCAAGTTGGATTCTACTGCTCTTTAGGTAAGTTTTAGGCAGATTAATAGTTGAAATAAATGCTTCTGATGGAAGAGGATTCACTTAAACTGAGACATGTAAAGGCTTAATTTCGTTTTGGGCAAGAGGTTCCTGTTCACTGAAACCAGTGAGTCTGCAAAACCCTACAGAAAACTTGGTCCAACACGGTAAGGAGTAGACATGAAAGACTAATGCTCCTGATTCTTGCTCTTTGCCACCCCTGGTCACAAATTCACTAAAGTTCCAGGTGAGCATGAAGAAGGCACCTGCTTGTTACCCCTGCAAATGCTCATTACTTGTCCTGGTTCAGGGCAGTATCTGTGGCCGAGTGCAATAACTCACGTAGCCTTGCCTCGTGCTGTGTGTGCTCTGAGCGTGCTTGCATTTACAGTAGGAACTTTCTTCTCAAAAGTAATTCAGGACGCACTAGGATAACATCTCCTTTGATCTGGAGCAGGGTCAATTCCCAGGATGAAGACCCAATTTTGGTGTTTATTTAAAACAACCTGTGGCCTCCAGACAAGTTGGTACCAACTGCTTTCTGATGAAAACTACATTAGGGGCAATTTTCTCAGGGCTTCCTTGGTTACCTAGGGCTATGTTGGAGGACTGGTGAATCTGATCTAACTTCTGAGTTTAACAAGACTCTACCTGGGAAGACTTGATCATCTTTGACTCAAGATGGAAGCTTTTTCCCCTTCCCACATCAGGGCTACCAGTTGTCAACAAGAAATTGCTAATTTTTAGCAGAATTTGAGTTGTAGGAGGAAGGAATTCCCTGGGGAAAAGGATTTTTTTTTTTTTAATGGATAAAGCCACATGCTTTTAAGATGAACAGGCATCTTGGATTAGCTAAGCCAGCACTGAACTGCCCCAGCATCCAGAAAAGTTCCGCAGGACATAATTTTGTCTCTGATTTTCAGTATGACATTGCATTTTCTCCATTTCCCCTTTTCAAGTTATCGTCCTGGGAATCTACATAGTCCCAACACTGTAACAAGAAAAGGTCCTGTTTCAGCCCTGGCCCTTGCTTTGTGTCATAAGACTGGGGTGACTCAGTTCTATGGGAATGTCCCTGAACCTGCTCCTGCATCGGATCATATAATGTGACATGAGGGTATTAGCCATATGTCTTGTCATGGGATCTGGAAAGAACAATGTGTTCATCCTAGTTTTAAGAGCAATGCTTCAGAGCATTGGAAAATGAATTTACGAACAATTTTTGCAAGGCATTTTCTCAACTGTTACTAGTAGAATACTATGTCTAGCAGGAAAATTCCTTTACAGAAAGACGGTTACACAGAAGTGGTTGTTGTGTTGTACTTGTTCTTAAAGTGATTTGCTGGAGAAGAGGAATGAAAGCGTAATTAGATACACTTAATCCCTCATTCATTGTATCCTGCAATTGTTCGGCTCTGTGGCTGTTGTGGAGTGTCAAAATTTGACCTGACAACTACAGTATGTCCAGGCAGTCTTCTCAGACTGGTGATGGACCCACTGTTGATCATATGTATATTCCAAGCAGCAGTTCTGCGCTGGGGAAAATCTCCAGTAGATCTAATTAGTGTTGAATAATCACTTCAGTAAGGTCTTTTTGATATACATATATATACATACATGTGTGCACATATGTATCAAATGACAAGGCTGAGAAGCAATTGGAGAAAATGGCTTTTTAATTCTGTAGTACAAGGAAATAGCCGTGTCTGCTAAATGTTGAAGAGTCACTAGCTAGTTATGGTTGTCTCTATTTGCACAAGAAACTCTATGAGTGATCAGCATTTTCAAGGTGTTTCGGAACCTCTGAAAATCAAGACTGTCTTCTTGAGTGGAAAAAAAAGGCATCCTGGTAACGCTTTAAATATTTTTTTCCCAGTATAATTCTATGCCTTTTAAAAGCTTCTCTAGGGATATTTTAGGCTTGAGAGCTGTTGATGAGTTTATTTAATCTAACATTATCAAATCTGTAAATCTCCTGTAAAGCTTAGCTGCAGAATTTCCTCTCTGCCCTTGCCACATAGCTGACGGGCACTCTGCGCAGGTTTGTCCATGAAATACTGTGGTCACCTTGATTCTTTTTCCTGTCAAAGGTAATTAGGAATAATTTAAACCATGAAAGGATTTGTATGGCTTCTAGGTGATTTCTGTGTTTACATTATTCCAGTATCTTTGCTTTTCAGGGCATTAGTCATAAATTCTGTGAATGGTAATGCACTGTCTAGACACAGTCTTAAATAAATGATGAAAAGAGAAACTGGAACTGCTGAAATTACTGCACAGCATGCTGTTCAACTACTGTTATTTTCTTCTTGATGTTATCCATGCTGGCATGCTCTCCATCCTGCTAGAAGTGGAAAGGTCTCCATGATCTTTCGCGGTAATCTGCTCCTGGCCACTCCCCACCTTTTCTTCCTAGAAGGAAACATTTATCCCTGCCTGGGATATGGCAGGCCCTGCTTTTCCTATTTCTTTACGGTTGGAGAAAAAACATCTAGATCATTAGTCAAGTTACTCCAGTTGTTCTCACTAGTAGCCTGTCAATCCATTAGGATAGTATTGCACATGCACACACAAACTACTTTTTAACTTTTTTTAAACAGAAATTGAAAAGTTAAGTATCTAAATGTTAGGAAGTGCTAGAATTCTAAAGGTAGAATTAAATGAAAACAATCTCTGTTTCCTCTGTTTGTGCCTATGCATACTGATTAATAAACTCTTTTAATTACCTGATCCGGTGCTGCCTTGCCCCCAGGACCACCTTTCCCTGTGGTGCTCAGGGATGATGGAGCCCCTCTCAGGAGTTCCCAAGCAGCACGTCATCCTGGCCTCCGCATTTGGTGTGGGGTGCAGCGCTCTGCTGAGCTTCTCTCTGAGCACAGAATTATTTATCACCGCTTAAGGTCAATTCTGGGGCAACTCACAGGCAGCGATTTTTCTTCATAAAGCCTGCGGAAAGGGAGGGAGGTTCTGTCTCTTCCACAGCTGGGCAACTGAGCTGCAGAGAAATTGAGATCAAACCATCTTGTCTGCCCACTCTCAGACACCTAGGGTGCAGTTTTAATTTTTTCTTAAATTTATTTTGATTTTGGTTTTCAGAGTGCTTAGCACTGCCTTTACAACTTGCATGGTTGGAGCGCAGAGTCTCACGTCCTTGATGGTGACTGTGAGCAGTCTCCTGCTTGCTAAGCAACTCCCAGGGCTGCAGTTCAGGTTCCCGGACCTGCGAAACCCATGACTCTGAAAGCTTGTTACAAGTTTGTTGTATGAAACTTTCCCAGCATCTTGCAGGATTTTTTTTTTCAGGTAGAGATGGGGTCCAATTCTCCAGGCTAGTTTCCAGCTGCTTGAATCAATGGTATGGTTACTTCTCCTGATGACTGGTTTGCTGCCCACCTTCCACCTTACTGCATAAGATGAAACCAGAGAGCTTCCTTATCTGCCATCCAATGCTGCTTGATCCCCGGCTAGGGAGAAAAACAGTGCATCAGCATGCGATGAAGGCTGTTTTTTAAGCACACATGTACAAAAAGACCTTGAAATAAGAAGGCCCAGACAACTTTAATCCTGGAGTTTCTTAACTTGAGAGCACTTGATTTGAAATGTTAAGACCACGCTTTAATCAGAACATGCTTTGTGTGCATGACTTCCTAAGGTTTTCAGAAAAACAACTGTAAAGTAAAAACCCATTCATTTTAGGTGTCCAGGCAGGGCTGGGACCTTTCAGAGCCTGCATACAGATGTTTGCACGCTGAGTCTAACCAGAGCAGTGGGGAGCTGTGGCACAGCTGTCCCTCCTGCTTGGGCTGTCCCCAGAAAGCCATGGGACGTCAGTGTCACCAGGGGGATGTGGGCAGCGTTGCAGCATCCCTCTGGGGTGGGAAGGGGGAGACCTCACCCAGAAGCAGATGTCTCTGTCTGCCATGCGGTTTGAGTCTCTTGTGTGCCTCCAGCAGCCGCAGAAATGGGATTACAGGAGTTGGAGGGTACATCCCTGCCTATTCTCCCCAGTATCTTCTTAGGGGCCTCCTGTCCAGAAATTGTCTCTTTTTGAGCTCACCAAAGCGGTCTGCCTCCACACCCTCCTGTGCTGACAAACTGCAGAAATTCACTCCCCTTTGGGTAAAGAAGTGCACACTTTCACCGATTTTATTACTGTGGGCTCTGATGAATACCAGCTCCGCTTTCACTTTATCACATATCCTCTTGGGATATTGTAAACGTCGATTGCACCCCACTCAGCCTTCTCCTCTCTGCAGCAAAAAGTCCCAGCCTTTTTAGTAGTCTGTCCTTGCAGGTTATCTGCTCCATTCAGTGACTCACCTCATGCTTTTCCCAGCTGCAGTAACCCCAGGGGGGAGCAGGGGTACCTAGAGTCTCATCTGAGCTACGGGATCACCACGGGCCCCTGCCAGCTCTCCACCGATGGCCGGTGCAAGCGCCGATGGGGCAGAGCACGGCCACGTCACGGTGCCGCCAGTGGCATGAACCCATTGGGGGTGGCAGTGGCTACATTTCATTAAGCTTGTTCTGAGCATGCACGGACTGTTTTTGTGCTTCGAAGGCCATGTTCCCCCATTGTCCAACAACTGCATCCTTGCTGAATTTCAGCCCCTGGCTCCTGAATATGTTCTAGCAAATTATATGGCTTTTCATAGGGAAGGGTATTAAATATTCGTCAGATGCTGAACCAGCACATCCTGACGCTGCCCTCCATCCCAGTTAACCCCCGGACAGGCAATCAGGATGGAAAACATCCATCTGAGCAAGTAACATCTAGCAGTGCTCAAAGACCCTGAAAACAGGGTCATATGACGAAAACTGCCAGTCTGCCTTTGCAACAGGCTTTGCCAGGAGCTGTTTCTATAATACCATAGATTTGTCTCCACCTTCCGATGCCTGAGACGAATGCAGGGTTTTAGTCCCTGGCTCTGCCGCATCCTCTGGGTGAAACCCAGCCCTGCAGGTGGAAGGAGAAAGAGGAGGGGGGTTATGGCTGAGCTAATGGTGTCCCTCAGCATCTGTCTCCTGGGAGATCGCCCCATCCTGTGGTTACAGCAGACCCGGGGGGTCTCATGCGGGCAAGCTGGTAACTGAGCTTTCGTTGCTAAGCACTGCATGCTGCATTTCTACTTCTGTATGTTTATGCAAATAACGGAGGAGAAAAGTCTATTTTTTATCCAACTGACAGAGGAGTTGGCTGGTTTGCTGCCCAGCACTGGCAGTGTTGCTTGGTAGGTGACTGTCCTCAAGATGATTGGAGAGCATAAATTGAATTTTCAAAGTGCATCTGTACAATTAGGTAGAAATGTGATGTGAATCCATCTCTGTTTCCGCTGATGCAAAAATGATGACCTTTTGATTTTAGATAAATGGCCAGTGTGGCACTCAGCCAGGATTCAATAGTGTTTTCTGAGATTGCATGTGACTCATTAAATCTTTTACACCGCAGTTAAACATGCCAAAAAAAAAAGACCCAGGTGGAAAAAGCTGCATTGAACCTCAAATCTGCTTGAACTGCATTACAGAGCTGGAGGGATTTAGATGCTTGTGTCAAGTTTACCAAGATCCACCTGCTTTGAATAGTAAGGAGCACTGGTGATATACCAACACAGGGAAATCCCTTGGTGCTCCCGTCTGTGCAAGCTCCCGGTGCGAGAGGCTGCTTAGCCTCCCTGTGTGAGAGGCTGGGATGGAGCAATTGGGTGAGACTGGGAATGTGTGTGGGACTCATCTAAGGGCAACTGAGGCTGTATCACATCTTATTGTGACTTTAGATTAGAAATCAGGAAGAGAATTTCTAGTAGTAGGACCCGTTTGGGGGGATGGCCCGTAGTGGCAGCCCCAGAGCCAGAAACAGAGGTTCCTGGTCCATGCTGGGAAGCAGAATAGGACTACTGGGGCTTGCTGGAACCAGAAGTAACTTGAGTAAGGTTGCATAGGGTTGATTTTTTTTTTTTCCCCTCATCCTCCCATAGCAAACCTAGGCCTGTGTCTCAAAATGAATTTTAGAGGCAGAACTGGTCCTGGGGAAGACTAAGGAGGGCAAGTGCCCTTGGTTTGCAGGCACAGAGGGACCCACAGTAGGCTGCATTAGGCAGCAGGAGAAATCCTGCTTCCTGTAGGGCTGTCAGCCATTCATGGGGGTTGGGGTCTGGGTTTGCTGCCTAGAGCTCTTGTGGGTCTAACACCAACTCTACTTGAAAGATATCCACAGCCCTGTTAAAGCTTTAACTGTGTGCACACAAAGTATACACACAGTGTATCAAATACAACATAAAAAAGTGTGGGAAAGTGCTGTCCCATGTATTCTCCATGCAAATCTTTGAAATTACACCTGCAAGTAACTTGCATGGTGCTGAGAGGTCTCAACTCAGTGCCTTCCCTCTTCTCCAGCTTGTGGGTTTTGGCAAGTTTTTAGCGGAGATGTGCACCCCCAACATTAAATTGTGCTTACTTCTCTTAATTACCTTTTAGAGACCCTTGACAAGCATGCTGTAGGCCACCAAAAAGACACAGATGATAGTCTTAAAGCCATTGGTCTTACTGGGCTATTTCTTTATGCAAATATGACTGCAGGTCCAGGTGCAGAAGTGGCTAAAAATTAGATATGTTGAGTTTTGCATGACATATTTTGAGCTTGATCCCTGGATTGTAGATTGAGCTGGAGATCTGGAATACTAAAAATGGCATCTGCTATGGAGTGTGCTAAAAAGCTGTGGTTTTCTGGTTGCAATAGCCTCCAGTTTCCCATCAACTGGCAGAGAGGGGGACCTGGAAGGTGCACACGGCAGCAAGTTACATAGATTTAGTTTAAATCTTGACTAATCAAGATAATTTGCCCGTTTAAGAAAGTTACTGAGGCCAAAAGTCCTAGATTCAATATTCCCTTCTACTTCTCCAAAATTGCAGATTTACTTTTATTCAGAGCCTTGGGATAACAGAAATTGAAAACCCCTAGAAATGATGGTTCATGATAGATTGTAGTTTGCCATAGACCTTTCATTTGCTATGGATTGTATTATCTTGAATGTGATTTTCCTGCATTACAACCTGTTTTCTATTGCAAGAATCATTTTCACTTTTCTCCTGCCTGACTTTAATTGCCCGGTAATGGATCAAGAGTTTGTAGGACCAAAAACCTGTAGGCGCAAAATGAATGGAAAAAAGAGACATCTTTTGGCTTAATTGGAAAACGAGAGCTGAGCATTACCTGGAGCTATGTTTGAGAGCGTGGGTGAAAGTAGTGCTCGTACAGCTTAGAAATATTTTCTCTTTTTGTCTGGAGAAGAGCATGTGCTGGCACTGAGCTAGGACCACTGTCTGCCCATGGCTTGGGAAGCAGTAACCACCTGCCTCAGCTGCCCTGTCTGCGGGGCTGTCCGGCGTGGGCTGTCGACCTCCCCGGGGTGGCTGGCTGGCTGGTATGGAGCCGGTGCTGCCAGTCTGCAGACCAGAGGCTCGGTTCTGCTCTCCGTCCCCTCTGTGTAACCCACCTCACTGGGCCTGAGAACAGCGTTTTGTCTCTGCTCTCGTGTAACATCTTCAATCATTATAACTAAAGGTTAACTTTGTCGCAACAAAAGGTTAAATAAAAACTCCTGATTTCTAGCTTAGACATTACCTGTCTTCTTTGATCATTATATATGATTTGGTTTAGTCATAGCTGACATCAGGCACATTTTCTGTTTTGCAGTGCTTCCATGTGTCCACATTTGAAACTATCTATCTATCCATCCATACATGCATACATACACACATAATTATTAATGGAAAATTATAAATTCAAAATTTCTGTATCAGAAATGTCACGAACAAGAGAAAAATCTCAGAACGTTTACACTCTTGAAATGACATAATGGTATTTTAGACTGCTATCTTCTCCCCATGAAAACCTCAGAACTGACACACTTCTAAAATGAGGAGGAGGTGTTTGCTGTAAATTAAATAGCACAGTTTTATGGAAACAATTGTCCATATTTTTGCTCTCAGAAATTTTTTTTTTTATTTTTTAACTTAGCACTCAATAGATCCAGTATATTTGTCTCAAGACCTGGTATTTGTCCAATGGAGAATATGGAAACATCTGATTATCCTTGCACGTTCGATACTGAATGTCCAGGCCTTAAAAAATGCTGCAACTCATCCAAAGGAGCAGGCTGTGTGGATCCAGTGCCAGAGGGTATGTTACTGATAAATTCAAGACTGCTTCTAATAGAAATACACTTAATTTTTCCTTCTGAGAGGGGGCAAGAAAACTGTTACCATAGCTCTTCATAAAACAAATATGAGAATCTGCTTTGGATCACTTCCAGGATATTCAGTTTCAGTATTGCACCCATGAGTGCTGAACCGTGGGTGCTATGGGTCCAGCAGACTTTGCTCGGCTTCTTCTCCTTTGCTGGTGCTGCTGCCTGAGGCATATGGTGAACGAGGCCATAGCTGATGGCTGTGTGTGGGCCCTTCATATTTGCAAAGTTAAAGCTTGCTTTGGTTTCTCAGAGCCTTCCTATAGCCCTGTTGCTTTCTGTAGCATCAGACCTCAGATGACTTGGCTGTTTTATTTTGTGTGCTTCAGGAAGAACATTTTGGTACAACGCGACGGTGCTTGTGAAAATGGATTTTAATGAATTAATCAGAGTGGATTCCCACCTTCTCAATCACTCACGACTTTTGCACTCCATGGTATGTACAAACACGAATGCTCCCATATGTTGCCTGTTGCGTCCATGTTCCTGTTACTCAGTAACCACCTCTTGCTTCATAGTCCTCTGTGCTGGGCATAACCTTGCTGGCCAGTCACTCCCTCTTTGTTCTGCCAGATCGGCTTTTTTGGCCCTAATTTATTTCTGATTATTGAATGTCAGCCTCATCCTCAAGAAGCTCAAGTAACATTGATTTATCAGCTGCTTTAGTAAATCTTTCAGGTCTCTTCCAAGGGCAATTTAAAGACATTCTGAAGTATAGGGGGTGTTTTCCTGCTTAAGTGATGCTTGCTCCAGCTCTATCTCAGATCAGTTTTGGGTCTATGACTGATTTGGTTCGTATTCCAAAATCTGCAAAGCATGTTGTTTTCTGATAAAGAGTTTTGAGTTAAACCTTTCAAGAGACAAACCTGATCTACAGCACTGGGACCTATGCAGCAGGTGGACTCAGCAGCGCCAGAAGTTTCGCTGTGAAAGTCCAGGATTATGGCAGGGGACTGTGTCTGGGTCAAGGGTATTGTCCTTCTTGCCACAGAAGCAAGGCTGAAGGAGACAGCAGGGTGTTGCTTTTGCTGTAGGACCAAGGCTCTGCCTCGTGCATGGATTAGCAGCGGCCATGGCAACAACGCGTGCATGTCTGAGCAACAGCAGCACGGCATGCCTCTCCCTATCCCTGACACGGCAGGTAGGAAGAGTCTGAGGCAATCAAGAAGAACACAGCCCTAACACAGGCATGAGGCACACTTCCCAAAAGGAGGGTCTGCAGGAAGAACCAGGCTACAAACTAAAGCCACGCTCAGATGCGGGGGGCTCTGTCTGTCCTCTCAGTGGTATTTAGGAAATGGATTGATGAACTAGGACAAAGACCCTCCAGACCATAAACCCAAAGCATTTCCCTAGGACATATCACCATTCCATGGAGAAAACCAGACTTGGACGTAGCCTTTGAGAGGTACCCAAGAGGGCAGGTCCCTGTTTCCCTCCATTCCCATTTCTGCTCCTCTCCAGTTTCCAGCTGGGATTGGGCAAGCAGCAAAGGAAACCCTTCTCCCATCATCAACTAGCACTGATGGGCAGGAGAATAGAAATGGTAGCAGAAGCATGGAGATATTGCATGAGTATAGTTTTTCCTCCTACCCTTCTCATATCCTAAAAAAATGAGAAACCCTGATCCTGTCATGTGTAGTAGGAGTAGAGGGCAAGGACCTACCAAAACTTTTATATCTCAGTCTAAAGCAAGCTATGGCAAAGTTAAACATTCAAGAAATAGGAAATATAAACCGAAGCTTTGCAATGAGCTGCTACTCAGAGGTCTTGTCTGCTCTACTGCTTCATAATACTCAGCCCACCCGCCGTGTCCCTTCTCTCACCCCTGACTCACAGTTGTGATGACTTGGTCAGTCCTGGGGTCTCTCTGTGGCTCTTAGTCCCAGACTCCTTGCTCAGTCTATTGCTTTTCTTCTTTCTCTTTCTATTCCCCTTGCCAGTGGTCTTTTTAGTTGCTTAAAGTAATAAGTGTTGGACCGCTTTATTACAGGTTAACTGTAATAGCATGTCTAATGTATATTCTGTCTATTGAGATTTTGGTGTTTAAGCTTTACAAGCCAAAGAGACTTTTCCCATATCTTCCTGGGTTGCATCCTCCTGCCTAAGCATTAGAGCATTAGGTGCCACCTCCCTTAGCTTGGCATTACTGTACTGTAACTCTGTTGTGAAACGTGATGCTAATAAGAAGAGCTCACCTTGCATAAATACAGAACTAAATGTTGCCACTTTGCTATGGTTTCTGAATTGGTGTTTTCTACACTCAGATTATGATGATAATCATTGCATAGGTTATGCCTCATTGGCATACAGTTGAGCTGAGAAAGGAAGGAGATAATGAATTCTTTGTTTCCCTGTTTTCCAGATTACTGGTGCATTACAGCACTTGAACGTCTCTGTGCACCATATCCAGAGTAACAGTGCAGAAGTATACACCGGGACGGTGGCCTCTCAGGTTCTCATTGGATTGCACCAGCCAGCTCCGCTAGTGGAGGTTTCTTCTTCCTTGAAGGACATTGTGAAGCGTGTGTATGAAGTGATTGACACAGAAGTGCAAGGTTATTTATTATGATCCTGTCATGGGGAGGAGCTTTTTTAGGGGGTTTCATCCCTCTTCACTTGGGATTTCATCTATATGACTATCAATTTGCTTTCAAAAATAGTGTAGTGGATCTTGCAAAATTTGCAAATATGGCCCTAACCTTTGTGTGACAGGATGGAGAGGGTTGTAGTTAATAATTAGTTTGGAGGGGAATACTCTTGATTCCTCAATTAAATTTATTTATTTTTAATAGCATAGCCCATCTTCTGAGGAAAAAACAAAGGTGTCCATATTTGTAGCACAATCATTAGTTGTATTAAGCAGGCTCTTTAAAAAAGTGTTTTCTTGGGAAGCAGATATACTCTGTTTTTACAGATGTGTTACTTCCAGTAGCTTGCGTGAAACAAGTCATATTTATAGTCTGTTAATTACTGTAGAGTATTACGACCTACTTTTTAAATGTTAGGTAAATATTTAAATATATGTGGTTTAAATTATTTTAATCTACTTATTACTGTGTAGTTATCTGACCATTTTCACTCCTGAAATGCATCCATAAGCCCTGTCATCATCATTTCTTATTCTGTGTTTACTTTTGAAAACTCATCCAACTTTCAGTGAAATTACAAGGTAGATCTTCGTCCTCTTGCTGACATCTCTTAGGTTTGGATGACATCCTGCAACTGTGAACAGGAGCTGCAACTAACTGTCCTCTTATTCCAAAGAACTGGAGTAAAAAGTGATAGGGTTATAACTGCTTCATGGAAGGGCAGCATTCTGATTTCATTGCACCCATTTATATCCAGAATTGCTTCAGCAGAGTTACTGCAGATTTACACTGGATTTATCATATCCAGAGCTTGGTCTGCACACATTGCAGATCAATCTTGATGCTGCTGTCAATATCTATGTAAGGTGTGTTCCTCTTCTTAGATGTCAATGAATGTTCCTATGCTGAATTCAACGCTTGTCCCAAGAAAAACACCTGTGTAAATCTGGAGGGTTATTACAGCTGTGACCCTCAGCATGAACATGCAGATGTCATCTCTCACCAACTGAGCCGAAGAAAGGAAGGTAAGAAACGTAGGTCTCACCTTGGGAAATACTGAGAATGTTTCTGCAGGACTTTTGTGGGCTATCACAGGAGTCACCTGCAAGGCAAAGATTTCTGGAGCACCCAGTGCCCCTTCTCCTCCTGCTGGGAGAAGATGCCACATAAGCCAGCTGAGAGCTCTTTCTGACTGAAATGCCATGTATTTACTTCACCGTACCTGGCTGTTTCTCCTATCTCACCTTCAGCTGTCCTCACTCACCTGCCAAAAGGGTCTAGCTTCAGACCCTGACTGCTTCTCAGAGCAAGTCATTCAGCGTCATTACACCTCCCCAGCCTCCTGGGGAAATAAGATTAGTGATGCTACTAGTACACAAAGTCTCCTTCCCGTTTTGACTGCAGGACTGCAGCCAGGACTTGGTGGTTGTATAATCCCACCCTGAGCTGCTGCACTGTTGCTGAGTCCTCTGCTGAAGGCAGACAGAGTTTGGCAATGGGTGGAATAATTCTCTGGAGTACCAGTTCAGTAAAACAGAGGCATGTACTTACAGCCCACAGACATCAATGGGCTCGCTAATAGGCTTAAAGATAATGAGATAAATAAGTGCTCACAGATTCAATGCTTTAGTTACAAAACAATTTTACAATCCTTTAATCTCAAAAATTAAGATAATGTATTACTTTATGCTTTTGTGATATCATAATACGTTTATTTTCATTTTATTTTATATTACTTCTGTTGCTGCTTTTCAGCTATAGGAAACATGAATGGTATTATTTTGGATTTGCTTTGTTAGGAATGCTTTAACTCTTTGATAATACTATTTTTCCCCCAGGCATGGCAACACCTACTCCAAGTTCAGTGTTGGATCTCATTAACAATAGCAATAGCTCTCCGTCTATAAGCAATTCAAGTCTCCTGTCCATGACTAACCAATCTACAGATTCCGGGTGCTGTGAGTAACCTTGGATTTGAATGAATATTGCCTTACTTTTATTTCAGCTGCTCTTTGATCCTGATTTCCTGGGGCTGGTTGAGTTACAGGAGGGTGTTCGCAGAAGCTGGTAATAGTTTTGGAGTGGATCTCTCCACCTACGGAAACAGGAAGAGAGAGGCTCCCCCAACAGGACATCCTGGCCACAGCCACAGGGATGCTGGCCTCTTGCTTTCGAGTCCATGCAAATGTTGCTTGGGTACGTGAGTCAGGGAGGTTGGCCACAGCTACCCTACACTGGAGTTGTGAATACTCTCCCTGCTACACGACAGCTATCTGAGGGACTACGATGGGAACAAACCCCAGGAGATTTGTCTTGATATGGGTGACTTCATCCCTTTCAGGCGAGAGTTATCACAATTCTTTTAATGACATTTTCATCTTGTGGGAGGAAATAGCTTTAAGTGGTTCTTTGCCTAGGTCAGAGAAACAGTCTGGATATTCTTGATCTTCACCCACAACTTCTGATCCAAGTTGAAGCTAGAGGAATTAAACTGAAGTCTCCTCTAGAGCAGGGACAGTATGGCTTTGGGAGTGTTTGGCAGCCATGTGATTCAGAGGCCTGGAAACAGCTATGTCCTACTGAAATAATTTAAGAAGCAAACCCTTTTTCTCAGGGTAACCATTAGCATGAAAGAATTAAGATGTGGCAGCAGCATTACATGATTTCTTAGCTAGCTTGAGGGATGATGTTCATCTCACCTGACCCCAGCTGTCTATAGGAGAGGCATCTAGTCTGTGCTTGCCATCCAGGCTCTCTCTCTAGTTAGTGGAGACAGACAGGCTCTTCTGGAGGGCAATTCATCCTACCCAATTTAGACACCTCCTCCTCCTTCAGGGAAAGGAATAATCTCTGAAGGGTCCTGTCTTTTCCCATTGACATGACAATGATTGCACTGGACTAGAGTGGCATAAATAGGTGAAATTCTGCCAGACACTCTGCCCCCAGTCTGTAAAATCTGGGGTCTGTGGGGTTTTTCCAGGCATCAGTCAAGGCAGCCTTTGCCTGAAGAGGTGCATTTTGATGATTAAAGTGACAAAAGGCACAGCAGGTGTCAACATGAGTAGAGCACACAGATTCACTATTCAAACTTATTTCTGTTGCTTGAACCTGTAGCTCACTGGCTGATAATTAGTGTTACCAGAGATTTGACACAAATAGGTATAGTAAAAGGAAATAAAAAGAGTAAACACCCAATTAATCACTCTAATGCGAACACCCTCCTGTAACTCAACCAGCCCCAGGTGCATGGATGAGGGTACCTTGTACTGTGAGAGGGGCAGAATCTGTAAAGAGGAGCTTCCCCTATTAATTGTCAAAGTACTTGTCTGTAATGGATTTAGAATAACACAATGCTCTAAAGATGAATGTTGCTTTTTCTGTGATGACTCTTCCTGGGGCTGCAATAGATCCCTCTGCAGTTAGAAACCACCAAATCTTCAGTGTTACCAGCAACAGTTTTGAAATGTCCTGGCATGTCGCTTCTACTCTGAACCATACTTTCCAAGTCCACGTGTACAAGGGCAAAGAGATTATACAAAATCTGAAGACAGAGGAAATGAAAATGGATGTGTCTGGGCTGGAAGCCGGTGTGATGTATTCAGTAGAGATCACCTATGAAACCTGTGGAAAAACCAGCATGTCCCATCAAAATGTTAAAACAGGTAAATAGCCACTTTAAAATATTTATATTTCTTTTTCTTCTCTCTCTTTCACTCTCACTTTCTCTCTCCACTCACTTGCAGTTCAGCAATCATCCATTTGGTCACCTCAAACTCCATTTCCCTCCTCCTTCAGCACTTTTTCTCTCCTCTACCCCAGCATTTATGCAACCTGGACTATCAGACAGCAGAGTTCTGGAGTTAGTTGATAAAGCAGTGCTGGAGCTGACTCAGACTATTACAGGTATCAGGCTAAGCTAGAATACTTTTGGTTTTGGTTTTGGCTTTGGTTTTGAGGTTTTTTGTGCCTGGCACTGCATTCTGCTGCCATCCATCTCACATCAAGCCCCAATTTTCCTGGTTGATGGCTGTGTCCAGTGAGAAATACAGTCAACTCGTTTGTCAAGGGCTCAACTGGCTAAGAAGAGTGCCCAGAAGGCATCCAGATTTGACTGAATATTTGTAAGTGACCAGACCTAAAGGGAATAGCAAGGGCTGTGTAAGAAAGCTTGCAGAATACTTGCATAATTTTGTTCAATTAGATAGTGATGCTAGCTCCACAAGGCCCTAGTGTGTTGACCAAACATAATTTTGCTTTACCTTTATCCATAAATTATTTCTTAATAATTTCATGCAAATAAAGAAATAAATTTCTCCACATTTTCTTCAAAAAGCAGGCAGGGAACCATTCAATACTGGCCACAGTGAGAATGTGACTGTTTATGTTTATCCATAAGAGCCTTCCCTTTGATCAGACGAGGGTTGACTCCAGTTTGGATCAGAAGGAAATTACTCCCTTTGTAGAGGGAAAGTAGGAGGTCTAGTGGTTACGGAAACAGAGGGCTGAACTTCAGAGTATGAAGCTGGAGCCCTTGAGGAAAAAAAGTTATCCAAAGAGTAACAGACTCAAGATTGGTTATACAGGTTAAAGTGGTTATAGATTCCTTGGCTCTTTGTTTTCCCTCACATGCTCTGTACGTTATCTGTCAGGGCTTACCAGACAGAGGAGTGGCATGCACTCTTTTTTGTTATTGTTTTCAGTTTT
The DNA here is from genome assembly GCA_013400195.1 of Aramus guarauna. Taxonomy (NCBI): domain Eukaryota; kingdom Metazoa; phylum Chordata; class Aves; order Gruiformes; family Aramidae; genus Aramus; species Aramus guarauna. The sequence goes on along the minus strand of VXBL01005644.1, from coordinate 62,834 downwards.
AGAATATATTTACTATCCATGCTACCAAGATTAGGAAAAATAATTAGTAATTGTGGCTGGTGGACCAGAGATGAGCTCACAGGCAATTCAACGTTGGAGGTAACTCAAATGCAGGAGTTATGTGGGGTCAGGTCCACAGGTATATGTGTACACCTAGTTCTCATGCAGTTGTAATTAGGCACCTAAATATCTTTATGGACCTGATGTCTACGTATAGGAAGCTTGTAGCAGAATATCTGCTTTATTTTCTCGGTTTAACTCTCTCAACCTTCTCCCCCATTTCTCCCTCCATCATCCGGGATTTTGGTCTGGGTACATCACTTCTGACTGAATCCTTTCCTCTTCTTTGTCAGTGTGTATTTTAATATTGTGTCCTACAGAGGCCAAGATATTTGGTGTTACTATGAGGATTCTCAACTACAACTTCACCGATGATTTCCATAATGCCAGTAGCTCAGCATATGAAGAGTTTTCAAGACTGTTGCTTAGAGAGGTAATGCTAAAATATCTGTGGGTAATGCTTTTTTTTTTTTCTCCAATTTAGAATTTATGTAATGTAATAGAGGATTTTATGCCTGGCTGAAATATCCCTTGAAAATCATCATACTGTTTCCTGTGACCTTTCTTTATAATTAAAACAAAATTTGACTGACTAGACAGATCAAGCCCTTGGCCTTATTAGCAATGGAGCCAATAAGAATTTTCCCCTACAGAAGAGTGAAGGAATTAAAAATGCAGGCATACAACAGGGACACCTTTCCTTGGATCTTTAGTTTGGCAATAAACTCACACTAAATTGACTTGAGACTTTTTAATGGATTATTGAAATGACATTGCTGGCATTTATTTCAGCACGGCCTTCTCAATAAATGTCTAACTGCTCTCAAAGCTCTTTCTTCTTTAAGGAAAAGTGACCTGGTCAGGCTTTCTTCTCCAGCCCCATTCTTTACCTGCACACATGGAGCCACTGTCCATGGTGTAATCAGCCATAAACAAAACTGGAGTCATGAAGTCTGTTACCAGCTCTCAGCTTCCCAGACAGGGGGGACATTTCAGATGCAGAGATGTCTTACAGGTTTTTTTGTAGAGAACAGGGCCCAGAGGAACTGGGATCTTCATCCAAAACAAGACTTTCCTAAACCAAAGAGGGCACTCATAAAAATATGTGAATATAAATCCAAGGGAAAAAAACCACAATAATAGAGCTATACTTTCAAAAGCAGCACAGAGGAAGCATTTGCTCATGAGAAACTGCAAGTTGAACCTCCTGACCTGATTTTATTTCCCGTAGCTGTAAATTGTTCGTTTTTCTTGTGCAGGAGGATTTTTGTGAGTGAATCTTCTCTGAGACTAATACAGAGCTAATTGGCATCATGGAGTTGGGAGGGAAAAGGTGCATTGCCCATCTGTGTTACTTCTGCCTCCTTGGGTGTTTCAGAGCACAACATTCTCCTCTCAATTCCTTTCTCCTCTCTTTTTCTTGCCTCCCCACCCTGATCTGAGCTTAGACCAGTTAAACAGCTTGTTTGTAGGAATTTTCTGAGCAAACTCTGACTGAATGGGAACAAAGCTGTGTTGATTTATGGTGCTGCATTGCGTGCTCAAAGGCATGCTTTGAGGTGTATGTAGGAACAAAAGGCTCAAGCGAGGAGATGCCTCCTAGAGATGTAAGGTAAAGCTGCCAACTCCTGCACAGCTCAAATACTGACAGAAGTATGCCTGCTTTAATGTTCAGAGTAACACCATTTGTTCAACTGATGTGTCTACTTACCAGTTAGGTAATCAAACGTAATGTAATTGTGATATTGCCTTGAAATTGGGCTGTCTCAAACACATTTTCTTGAAGTTAGCCACCCCCATTTTTCTTGTCTCTCATCCTGAGATTTCTTTATCATTGGACTTGGCTGCAGGCTGGACTTGGACTGGTGAGTTTCAAATACTCTCTGGGAGCTAAAGATATGCCCATACTGATAAATGAAACAATTTCTGAACCATTCTCTGGCACTGACATCAACTGGCACAAACCAGCCTGCATCCATGCAGTTGGATCTTCCGAAATACAGCAGTCACATTCAGGCTGGCTTTTGGGACTGGCCCCTGGCTGATGCTGTCAAACTCTGCCTGGGTACTGCCTAGGGGACTGTTAGCTGGTAGCAGCCCAAATCAAGCCAGAGTTTGCTCCGACAACAGTAGAAGTGACTAAGTTCCAGTGTCTAGGAGTGCAGAGGTGAATATATAGCAGGCTTAGTTCAAAAAGTTTACGTGACATACAGAGCAAACATCAAGGGTCTGCAGTATGGCAGACTTACGGGGCCAATTCAGCTGTGGTGCTGGCAAACAGGGGCAGAAGGAATGCTGAGCCAAAATGAAATTTGGTTTGTAAGACTAGTGGTCAGATGAGTAACATCTTCAAGGGTACCTGGGTGTACCAAGGAGACTCACACTTCTCTGTGCCTCAATAATCTCTGAAGAATAAGATTTCTGAAACATTTTGAAACTTTTCTATCTTTTTACTACATTTTCTATGTTGTGCATAGATATAAATCTTTAAAATAGAACTACCATAGTTCAGTTTTAAAAAGAGCTATTCCTATTGGGCTCCTAATTTTCAATGCTTCCCTCCCTTTGCTCAGATTGAAAATTCATTTCCACCCAACATTTCTGCTTTATACAAATCCGGGAAGCTGAAAGTGCAGATTGAATCCCTGCAAGCCGGGAGCATCATTGTGAGACTCAGAATCACTGTGCAGGAATCCGAGTTTCCAGTCGATGCCTCCACATTTGTCCCAGTGATTTCTTACCTGCACAATGGCTCTGCGCTTTTGGTGGATCAGCAAAACACTGCAGTTGAAGGTAAATAAAAAAAAAATTTTAAAAAAATTTGCTTCCAAATAATGAAACAAGTTTTGTATTTTGATGACGCACAATATCACTAGCATTCTTCATGAGAAGTACTTTATAGGGAGATAAAGTATGCGGTTTGTTGGAGGGAAAACCAACAACATGAGAACTCCTCCATGGGCTTTTATCCGTAATCCCAGAAGAGGTTGGAAGGAGCATTGGCCGTCCCGAGGTACCTACCTGCAGGCACTGCTTCCTTCCAGTGTATTTAAGGAGGGGTGGTATCCTTCGTTTCCCTATTAGTTTTCCACCTTCTCCTCTTTGTGAGGAGTTGGAAGTTTGCCATATCTTTCTCACACTGAATTGCAGATAGGATTAATGTGGAGTATTTGCAGTTTTTAGATACACATGCCCTGTAGATGGTTTTGTGCTTCAAGGCTGTGGGGCTGCTTTTGGGCCAGGGTTTAAGAAAAGAAATCTAACATCTTCACTATAGAAATCCAGCTGGACAAATTCCCAAATGTCCTCTCAGTGTATAGGACTAAAGAAACACGTATGGAATTTCTGTTAATCGAGGCCTTTGTTTGATCTCCAGTAATCACCACTTTATCTTCAAAGGGCTAAGTTCTGGCTTCAAGTTTCCCAGCTGACAGAGCCAGCCAGACTTCAGAGAGCTGCCAAAGCCGACAGAATGGGTTATTCTTCTCTCCCAGTGTATTGAGCCCTTAAAAGCTTATTTACTGTGATCAGGGAAAACTCCCTTTGGAGTTGCAGAACATACGGAGGTTAAGGGGAACAGGACAGGAGAAACACAGGAGAGACAAATTGCACCTGAAGCCTACAAATACCACAGTGGTAGCAGATACTGAATTGCAAGATCCTGATGTGTGCCAAAATACTTTACAAATGTTATTGATCCTGGGACCAAAAGAAGGCAATAGCTCAGGACTGTTACTTTAATTGCAGAAAGCCAGGAGGTTTCTGGTAGCACCAGGAGCACAGCCAACTCCTCCACTCCTCCTTAGGGGTAGAGGAGAAGAGGGGTCTATTTCTTAGCTCTGCCCAAAGAAGCATTTGTTTGACATGAGTTTCCGAAAGTCAAACATGGAAAATAAGGCAAAAGAGTGCACCACATGAAGGAAAGGTTTGTGTCGTAGGCCGTATTGCTTCCTGGCCCCTGAGAGCCCTGGGACATGCCCTTTGGCAGTAAGCCTGCACAGCTCCTCTTGCACCTGTTTGGATCCTCTGTGGAGCCTGGCCACCGAAAGGCTACGTGCTTGGTTTAGTGGCAGTGGCAGAGCAGGGAATTCAACTTTGAAATAGCAAGGATGAGAAGTCAGAAGGGATAGCACAACTGAAGGGAGTGGAGTAATTGCATCTCTCTTTGAAGACTCATAAATTATTAAATTTACTGCCATGATGGAGACACTAAAATGTCTGTCTGTTGTGTGAGGCATGGTAAGAAAACACAAAGGGATGTGTGCTGAGTTAGGCCCAAGATCCATCTAGCTCAATATCACATTGGGAGCTAATTCCTGGAGAACTGTAAGAATACAGCAAGTGTAGATGATGTCTCTCACTAACACTCTCTTAGCCACCAACTATTTTCAGCTCCAGGACTTCCTGAATCCAAAGTGATTTGTTTGGGTTTCTCCTCTGTGAATTTTCAAGTTGAACTTTGAACTACAGATTGCCTGTGAAGTCATGCAAACCTTTAGTATCTGCAACATCATTAGGCAAGGAGTTTCACAGATTTTCACTGGTTACGTGTACCTCTTACAGGTATAACGTGTAATCAGAATGAATTTTTTTTTTTTTTTTTTTTAATTCTTGGAGTAGGACTGTTGGTTGAGGTGTGTCTGTGTGTGGGGAGACACTTGACAAATGCGAAAGTACAGCTTGTGTGTGTATATATGTGCCTGAGTGTGTGTACTAGCCCAGTGAAGTGCTGAGAAGAGAACATAAATGTTTTGGCCTGATTCATGATTCAATGTGGCTATCAGAGGTGAAGGAATTTGCTTAAAAAGCCATGCTAAGTGATGAGAAGGGAAACCCTCAGAGACAATGGAGCCAGTGGATGTAAGTTATTTGGCAATTAGCATGGGAGCATCTCTCAGATGGTGTTTGAAGCCATCAAGAGTCAAAATTACCTCACAGCATAGTAAGGCATTAGTGAGAGCACTTTCATTGCTGGTGCTTTAGTCAATCCTGCATATTTCTGTATTCCCTCTAAGTGGCTCAGGCTGTAACACAATAGGCAGAAGCTGGGCATAGGCACGTGAAATTGTCTAATGGAAACAATCATGCATACAACAATTATCTAATGAGAAGAAAGGAAAAACAATTGCAATATTAGCTGGAAGGAAGTAAAAGGCGAAGGCTGTCTGCAAGCAGAAAGATGAACGCACGTATGGGCATGCATCCACTGGCTCTGTGCTTTCTGTTCCTAGAATGTGACTTTCCTTTATTTCAGAGAAATAATCACAATGATTAATCTCTGCATGTTTGCAGAACAAGCACTTATGATAACGCATTGTTTAAAACAATTTTCTAGCCTCTGATCAGAATCATTTGTCCCAAGACACAGCTTTCACTCTGGTTTTCTGCCCACGCTCGCATACAACCCTGAGGCAGTGAAGGTGTACGCACAAGGGAGTGCACACAGGGAAGGCTCACATGGGATTCACTGAGATTATTCATGTCCAAAGCATTAACTGAGCTTTTGCATGCTTGCTGGAACAGGGTGTGAATGGTAATATAAGACTCCAGATCTAAATCCCTCAAGAGACTTGGCAATAAAATAGGTCTGTAACTCCATGAAAGAAGCATCTCTAACTGATTCAGAGCAGCTGAAATTAGACATAAGGAACGCCCTTAGAGCATATTCACGCCTTGAACCAGGATCTCTTTTCTGAGACTACTAGAAAGAGGGTCACAGTTTTATAACATCACCAGTGAGAAGAAATATTTTATAAAAAGAGTTTTTGCCCTTAGCATTTCCTCTGTTAAGACTGAATAGTGTTTCTGTTGGGAGTTACTTGCATTTACCTCTTATTTGAAGGAGAACATTGTTTGGATTAGATCTCTATTTAATATGCTATGTAGTGGTAGCTTGTGGTAACAGGTCTATTCATTACCTGATGTATCTGGAGGTACTGTATGCAGAACTTGGTATAATGTATGCTTTTGATATAACTATAGTACAAACCTACAACATTTTTTTCACTTCAAATAAATGTTTACCTTTAAAAAATTATTAAAAAAAATCTTTACCTGGAGAAAATATTTTTCAGAGTACAAGGACTGAAGAAAGGATTGCTTTGTGATTATTTCTAGCTTAATGCAGTCAGAAGGAAGGCTCGCTGACTGATGTTCTGGTTTTGGTCTTACAGACTGGGATGAATGTGCTTCTCTTGCCGAGAATGACTGCTCTGTGTTTGCAGAGTGTATCAATTTGATGGGCTCATACCTGTGCAGATGCAAGACAATCATGGATACCAATCCGTCCCGACCTGGAAGAAACTGTGAGGGTGAGGAGAAGACTGGCAAGTAATTTCTCTTTGCCATGGAAGTTTGTAATAATTTGTGGTTTTCTACCTCTGCTTTTATTGTAACTGTTTTTATAGTGCACAACATGTATACAGATGCACCTTTGCAGTCTCTGGCTGAAGGATTATATATTATCGGCCTCTGAACATGAAGATGAACCTTATATATGTCTTCAGATTAAATCTCTCTGAGATCCTTCTTGATTAGCCTAATGACTGACTGCTGAGAAACACGGCACATACTTTTTTCTTTTTTGGCGTGTCTGTGGCTAATTTCCTTGCATTGTAATGATCCATGCCCTCCCAGCCAGAAGAGGAGACCCAGGAATCAAATCTGTTTCTTTGTGTAGGTGCAAACCAGATTCAACACCTTAAAATCACGTGTGTTACAAGGTGTTAAGGAAATATCTGAGACCAGTTTCTGTAATGCCATTATGAGTGGCTGAGTGGTCTCGGCCCCATTTTAAGGTCAGATTCTGGTGCCTCCTCATCCAGTTTGAGGCCCCATTTCAATGTTTGTTTGCTGTATTGCAGGTGAGATTGTGGACCCTTTCACTGAAATGACGGCTCCTGAAGTAACAAACAGTACAGAGTTTGGTCCTGAAGAAGTGAGCCCTGCAGGCCCTGCTTCCCCTGCCACCACCGAGATGGTGGCTGCTGTAGGCTCTGAGATGAGCACTGCCGTACACTTTCCTGCTGCACCACCCCTGGGTGGCAAGCAAGCGCCCCACGGTCATTCTCCCACCAGCGTTCCTCCAACCCCTTGGAAAAAAGGCCTTGCAACACAGATGGGCTTTGATAGGGACAACAGCCGCACGGCCATGGGGGTTGTAGCCAGCAAGGAACTGGCCATGAGCACAGAGCAGTGGGTGGCCGTAAGTCCATCACAGCAAAGCTCTGTGGCAGAGGCTTCCCCCGGTGCCTTGCAGCGAGCGGCTGCTCTCACAAAGGTGCCCAAGGGCACAACCGGGCAAGAGAAACTCAGTTCACCATTGCTGACGTTTCCAAATCAAAGAACCTCTGCTACCAGCGGAAGTCACACAGCTTTTGGTGTGCCTCAAGCCAGCTCTCAAGGTGGGCCTGGTACAGCTCTGCCTGCCACAGGTGATGCTGGTGTTCCCACCCTCAATGCCACTCTCAGAGCACATGTAGAGATGGGAAGAGAGAACAGCTCTTGGTCTGAGAAATACGCTGGAGCCCTGGGGTCACCAGCTCTGCCAGGCACCGCTCCAGCTCCCAGCCCGACGCCAGGCCCAGCCATGGACCGCAGTGAGTATGCGTCTGGGAGGGATCTGTACGTGTAGTAATGGGGCTGCATGGGAAGCAAAGCCTCACTCAGAGTCCAGAAAGATGCCCACTTGGAATCGGTGGTCTGGGATGAAGACATCTGAAAGTAGTTTGTCTATGTCAAAATTATTTTCTTGCAGGAATTGGTACTTTTTTCTTAATCAACATGTCAAAATAATTTTCTGGTCATTTGGCAGTTAGTTTTATTGATGTTACATTTCTTCATCTCAAAGTAGATGAAGCAAATCATACAATGCACTGAGCGTGGCACATCAAAACATACGCTGCTTGTCCATTTGCCATGGATCTTGGTTTCTCCTGTGTGCCCTGGCACCGGGGTACTGCAACAGCAGCTGCCTGTAGGGTCACCTTAGAGACCTGTGAAGACAAACGACCTGCCTTCCCATTCCTCTCAGCCGAGGATGGATTAGGCAGAGCCCCACAAATCCCCTGTGGGGCAGGACCTATTTGGAAACCTGTGAGCTGCTTTTTCAAGAGCTGTAATTGAGAGTGGGTAGACTGGCAGGGAGGGCTTCATCTGTTTGGATTTGGGTAGATGTATTGCAGTTAATAAGGGGCTTTTTCTGTTGGTTGGAGCTGAATCATATGTCAAGGTTAGAGTCAAATTTGGTCTTTAAATTATGGTTTTGTTTGGGACAGGAATGCTGCTGTCTCTGCCCATCACTGAATGTAATTTTTCTGTAATTTAGGGTGTTAGGAAGTGATACTCATTTCAGTTTTGTTTCTGCTTGTCTTTATTCTTTCTCTCATGCCCTCCATATCTCTTTGATCCCAAACTTCACTCTTCTCTGCTCTTTTCCCCTCCTCTACACTCTCCTGCTTTTGGGGGTCACCACTCATCCAGACCCACTTCTGGTTCTCCCTCGTTCCTTTCTCCCTGGAAAACCTCTTTTTCAGCCACCTAAGGCCAGCTCTGCTGCTCCTCTGGCCTCTCTTGTACCACCAGTCCTGATCACCAGTGCCACAGTGTCTGCTTCTCCAGTCCCGCTAAGCTCTGGGCAGCCATGCTGATGCCTCGAAAGTACATCTGTCTTCTCTCTTCTTTATGTTGTATCCTTCGCTCTGCCTGGCATTGGTGAGACCCGGGAACAGAGCTGGGCAAATAGCTTATTTGGGACTTTGGTGGCCAAATGGAGGAATCAAATCATTTTGGACTGAACAACATGTTGATGTTGAAAAGCTCCACTTACTGCTTTGCTTTGTGTTACCCCTGCCCCCTTTCAATGTAGGGAAGTGTAAAAAAAAAATGCATTTTTTTTTTTTAATCAAAACAAAAAAAAGTCAAATAAAAAAAAAAATCAAAATAGCTAATTTTAACTGACAAAACCCAAAGGTAATTTTCTTCCAGCTGGAAAACAAATTAAAGAATTCCACACAAACAAGCTCAGTTTATAAAAACTTGTTTTCTTTTCCTGATGAATCGAATATTCAGCCAAGTGCTTTTCTGGGAAAGAAGCCTGTGAAGGGATTATGAATGAGTGGGGAACAAGAGGAGGAGCCACCATAGTGGTATCTCACCAGCCTGATACAGGAAATTTAGAGGGCAAACACCCATGTTTGCTTAAGTTTAATATAGAGCTCCTCCTTGTGGCAACACCTCTGACCTGGAGAGTCAACCAACTCTTCATGGTCTGTCATGTCTTTTAAAACCTGTTTGGTGGTTGTTTTTTTTTTTTTAATTTGAAAATTGTTCAGAACATTTTCCCTTCTCAACATCAGATAACTGAATGTAGTTTATCTCCTAAATACCTATGTTCACATGACAGGAAAAGCCATAGCAAAAAGCAAGCCCCAAACCTTTGACCTGATTGGTGGTGGTGGGGGTTCCTTTGGGATCAGAAGTATGATGGGATAAAGGAAGCTTGCTTTGGTGGCTTTTTAAGCAGGCATGGCTTTCTCCTCTCCCCTGCAAAGCTTTACTTGATGACTATTTCTTTTCCTCTCGAACCTGTCCCAGCTCAAAGGATTATTGTCCCCAATGTGACTAGAACCAACTTTGATATAATGTGATCCACAGAGTTTATGTGGAGCCCTGCTTTTCAGTTCTTACTGCTTCATAAAAAACAGCTAATATGGGAGACCAAAATTCAGTATAGGAGTCTGATAGTCTCAGAGCTGGAACCTGGTGCCTTGTATACTGCTGAAATAAGGACAGATGTGTGTAGGGAGGAAAGCAGTCTCCCACAGGCAGAGGTGCCCAATACAAGATCTACAAGAGGTCTGTGCCCTTCTTCAGAGGCATCCAGGGCCAGAGAGGGCAGACTAAAGTGCTGGATGCCTACGTTTAGGTATTTCAGATTTTGATTACGTTTCAGAGGGATGGCCTTCTGCTGTTACGAGTTGATGCATACCCTGTGTGACCAGGCACGCCAGCGACTGTCACACACTTGTCCATGGACTACAGCCCATGGAGTGTGTATTTAAATCGTCTTTTTTCTTACTTTGCAGCTGTCCAGAAACTCAGTGGCATGGTGCGGATAACAAATGTGAAATACTCTCCGGGCTTTAGCAATACAAGCAGTGAGGAATACCAAACCTTTGCACAGCTCTTTGTTGATGAAGTAAGTGGATAAGTAGGATGTGATCTGTTACCAGTCTCAATGGAACCAAGTGTATGACCTTTTTCCCATGAAGGCTGTATGCCACATGTGTCCCTCGACACACCTGTAAGGTCTGAGTTCCCCTGACTGTCAGACTGCAGGATAAGTGTGCAGCCATGTTTTAGAGTGAGATCAGGATTTGGCGATTCTCTGGTGCTTCCTCTGCTTCTCACACCCAGTTATACTGGCTTATTGATTTTCTCCAGGGGTGTGGTGGAAAGTTAATGATTATTTGTGAAGTGCTCTGATATCCTTGCCCTGCACAGCAGTACATTAATGAACGGTATGATTGTTATTACCCTTTGTCATAATACCTTAAGGCTGACATTTCTTATAATCATCCTTGGTTTTGTAGCCCTGTATCTGGAAAGGGAGTGGTTTCTTGTAAGTCACCTCTGCCCTCACTTCTAATTAGAGCGCAGTATATCAAAGCACGCTGTGATATCAGCTGCACTTCTAATGCTCTCATAATTCTCAGGCATTGCCTTTGACGGTATTACTCTCCTGAGTTCTTAGTGAATTTATCAGAAGTTTGTTCCTGCGGGTGTTTACTCAAACATACCTGTGGCTTGGAAAACCGCTGGTTATGCTGGGCTGCTTTATTGCCTTCCCTATCTCCCCTTAACTGCCTGTGTTTTTAGAGGCCTTCATCACTGTGATGATAAATCCATCTCTGACAATCATACGAGTTTTCAAATCCTGCAGAAGCCTCTCCAAACTCTTGCTGTGTACAGAGTTGCAACCTGCCACTGAAGTACAGCAGTCCGCAGCGGGTGCGCTGACAACGGTGCCTGTTCGGGCAGAGGTCAGGCCAGCATGGGGTTAGAGACAACTGCAAGGAGGGAAAAGCACAATCCGTTTAGCTGTGCATGATGTTTTCTTGGATATCAAATAAGTTTCCCACTGGATGTTACTGGTTTGCACCTTTCTGGATGTGTTAGTGGAGTTGTTTCGACCCCAAGCTGTCACATCAGAAAAATAATCACAATATGAGAGTGATGTGTTTAGCAAAGTGAAAAGGGAGCAATTCTCCACTGTCCTCACTCTCATTCAGCATCACTCTGCTGGAGGCTATTTTGGAATAGCATAGTATTAAAATGGACTAAAATTAATATATTTTCTTTATGGGCTATTCAATCAGATACCTTAATCCAGAAAATCACTGATACAAATATATTTGGAAAAATTGTATAATGATTACATAAAGAAACTGAAGTAAGGCTTTGTGTCAGTTTTACCCAGTTCCCACAGTTTCAGGCAGAAAATGATCACTTGTGATTATAAGGAACTAACTTTTTTCCAGTGTATCAGTTCTGTGGATCAGCTGGTCAGATGTGTTAGTATTGATTCCATCTATCTCTCAGCCACTGTATATAGGCTATGGTATCATAGCTACTGTATATGGCAAAATAGATTGCAAGTGTTTTATTAGAAATGTTGTGTTTCTAGATGCCAAAGAAAAGGAAGTTTAGGAAAACAAAAAGATCTGCATATTTCCTTTTCAGGTCATAAGGGCCAGAAATTCATCCTTTAAAGCGAGCAAGAAAAGCTTCATGGGCTTTAAAAGCACTATCAGGTTCCAGTTAAATAAACTTTGCCAGAGATTTTCTTAAACTCTTTGGAGTCACCATCTACCATTCAGAGGATTTATAGATCCTAATGTGTATAATGTTCTTGAGTGCAGAGCTGCCCCAGCACTTAAGTGCCATGTGGTTAAATTGACAGCACAGCAAATGGAAATACCGACCTTTAAATAATGTTTAGATGAGAATGAGGTAAAAAGTTGATGTGACAATTTGCACTGTCATTGTTCAGGCTTCTTTCACCAACCTCCTTGCAATGCAACTGAAAAACAACATAGCTAAGGGCAAGAGAATATTTTAGTCTTCTTCAGTTTTGCTCAGCTCATCTTTTGCAACAGCCAAGAAGATTATCATGACAGCCAGGGTTTGTCCTCAAGAAAATGAACCAGGAAAACAAAAGGTTTGAATTGGAAATGCATTCACTGAGGTGCATTAAACTACTGAGTGGAAAAGGTTGTTTTGAATTCAGGTGTCTTAAATACTGGCTGACAGAAAGTGTAAAACTAATAAATGATATTGCCTTATCAAGGTGACCTCTTTATTCAGAAGAAGCTCAGACTTCGCTTGATGTAGCTTAGCACTCTTAAAATGATTTCAGTTAAAGCTATTTGAGTGTGGAATGACCGTTGTTACAGGGATTAAGGCACTTTCATTATTTCAGTGCAATTTCACCCCTTTTGGTAATTTGAGTTTATTCCCAGTTTAGGTTATCCTTAAAGCTGCTGGTGATGGTGGCTGCAAGGGGTGTGATCTACTACCTTGTCTTTGAAGGTGCTGCCAAAGCACTGGCAGTGCAGAGGGTCTTTTTCTCTTTGAGTGAAAAAAATGACTTCATGCAGGGTTCTGTTTAAATTAACGTACGTTTTACTTACTTATTTCCCATTTCCAGACTGCCAGTGCGTTCCCTGCTCTGCCAGCTATGCAGGTCGCTGTGCAGGTACCCACAATAGCTCCAAAGAGCTGCAGATGTTTTGCCTTGGACCTATGGATGGGTGGTCTGACAAAACCCACCAAACATGCCACAGCCACCCATGGGTGAGCTTGGCATCCTGAGCTTGCCACTTTCCTTTTGCTCAAAAAAACCTACTAGCCTTTCCCATCATGTCAAATGGGTTTTAGTGTGTCTTCCATCTGGCCCTGAACTTGGACTTTATCTGCCTCCTGTTTTTCTTGCCTGAAAAAGGGACATTCCCTTCCCTTGTTGCTGGTGTTAATTTTGCTCATGTTCTCTCCCTTTCTGGTGACTCTTCTTCTGGCATACCAATTTCTTCTGGTCTGGCATTGCTAGTGTTTCCTTTGTGTGCTACAGAAATTGTAGATACAATGATGGATCCCAAGATAATTTGTCTAGTAAGAAAACCTCATACTCAAGAGTAGTGTATATTGAATATTTTCTTCTAAAAGTTCACTCTTTCTTTTCCTTTTTTTCTGGCCCCACTTCAATAACCATTATTTTGATAACCTAGGGTGTGGTAGCTGTTGTGAAATCATGTAGCCTTCTGGATAAAGGGTTTTGTAGTGTCACCTAGTGGCTAAATGCAAATACTGTGAATGTCCCCATGACACTTCTGAAGCTCTGAGTCCTGGTCTGTGGAGGAAAAATATGAATAAAGATGGAAAAAAACCAACCGAACAAGCAAAAACAGACAAAAAAAAAAGTCCCAAGCCTAAGGTAAAGGTAGGCACTGATAAAATAAAATCTTCAGGACAGATGAGAAGGGAATACAGGTAAAATCGGGGATAGGCTAAGAAGATGTCACCGATGTGTGTATTTAATGTCCAGAAGTTCAGACAAAAACTATGAAAGATTAAAACTTAAGGCTGACATCCTGCTTGTGAAACAGCAGAAAGAGAGAGGACAAGGGGCCTGAGAGCCCCCTGGCTTGGTGAAATGGGAGATTTTGGGGCTGACAAGTGCAGCCTGTGATCTGCCCAGGCTTTCGTAGGGAAGTGAGCTCTTTCCATCCTCCTTGCTCTGCCTGGGTGCCCCGTGGGGCACTGCAAGGTTTGCTGTGTGGGACTTCCAGGCATGTGGGAGCCCTTTCCAGGTGTGTGCAGGAGGTTTGCCCCATGCATGTTACATTTCCACCGCGCGCATGCAACACACATTAGCTCTGACAGCTCAGAAAAGGCCTGCAGCACACCTGCGAAATCTGGGCCTGGCAGCAGGGCTGAATAATACATAGCAGGTAAGTTGGGGCTGGATAACGCACAGCAGGCAGGTCAGTCAGGCTTGGCACGTAGCTGAGTGAGAGCTGTGGTCAGCTAGAAGCCAGCACAAAATTCACGAGCTCTGTGTGTGGACGAAAGAGAAGTAAGGCTGCTTCTCCTGTTGGCTCCCACCACTGATCCTTCCCTTGCCTCTTCCCTGGGCTCTCTCTGGTAGGAGTCACTGCCTGCACCGCTGAGCATTACACCACTGTCATAAGCTCTGCCGTAAACTCATGGCTGAAATCCAGCCCTGCTGCTCCAGGTATTTCCTGTAGAAGACGTGTAGAGGAAGGGGTTGGAGGTGACAGCCACGTAACTCCTGCCTGCCCACTTAATTCTCTGGAAAGTGGAGTGAGGGAAGGAAGTGAGTGATATGTACCCTGAAGAGAGGGCCTAAAGCAGAGCAATGTGCTGGGAAAGAGGTGTGACTCTCCTGCGCAGGGCAGCGATGGACCAGCTCTCACCTGGGCCAAGTGCTGCTCGCCTGGCCCTTACGGTGTGGTTGCTCTGCTACTCTGTGCCTGCCTCTCTGCTGACATGCCCTGGGAGCCTGACAGCCATGGAAGGGTGAAGGCAAAGAGCAAGTATGCTGAGAAAACACAAAAAACTAGGTGTTTCTGTGGCTGTTTCCATCTCTGTGTCCTGCATTGAAGCTAGTGGCTGTTATGTACAAGGAAGCTATGCGTACCCCAGGCTCAGGAGGGTTGACAGGAATGGCATGGAATTTGTCCTTTGTGTGCTGCTGGGAGCTGCTCTCTTACCATGGGCAGTCTCCTGTTGCACTGCTGCTGGCAGTTTCTGAGTGCGATTTTAATACCAATAGCCCAGAACAGCCTATGCTACCTGCCTGATGCACGCTTGAAAGTTATGTCCCACACTTTCTGTTGCTGCACTTTTTTATTTGCAAGTGTGGAAGAAGGTAAAAAGACTTCCCAGGCACACGTGAAAGATAGTAAGAAACACAGAGGATCTGTGAGCATCTCCTGGAGAACACGAGAGCAGAAAATATACAATTCTACTGGGAAGAGGTGCGACATTGATAGATGGTATCACTCAGCCTGTGCTCACCCTGGCATCTGTTTTTCAGGTATGCACTGCCTGCATTGTGGTTAGATGCTGGGGCCAGGCCTGGCATGCAAACCTTTGTATGTGTGTGTGTGTGCATGCGCCTTGGTTTCCCTTGGGACATGCAGGCAGGCAGGGAATCCAGTGCAGTCTTGTTGGGCCCCTTGTCTGGGTGACTAGACAAAAAGGACTGATAGGGGAGCGAGCACCTATGGATGTTTACTAGTTTCTCTTTGAGGTGAGTTTCTTAGAAATAGGCCTGTGTTTCTGTGCATAGTGTTTTGTCAACATGTTCTTTAAAGCTGAGATAACACTAGCCTTGTCTCTTGTCTGGGGTTGGTCCCATGAGATGATGGGACCTGTGTCTGCTCCTGCTGTGTCTGCTGCTTGGCCTGCAGAGGAAGGGGAAAGGTGCTGGAAATGCAAAAGTGGTTGTACATGTGCCCCCCTCGGGCTGCTGTGTATGCCCAGGTACCTTTTCACATGGACTGCACTCCTGTGAGAGGAGGAGGAGATGTTCCCATGGGCAGCTGCCCTCCAGAGGTACCACCCAGCCTTGGAGGGTGAAAAGGGAAGAGGTTGAACATACAGCTCCAGTCTGCTTATCTCTTTGAGAGGGGTTGGTGTCTCCATCTGAGCTGAATGGTGATGCAAAGGCTCACACAGGGCTGTGTCTTCCCATCCCACAGAAAGCAGACTGCCCTGCTCTCCCATGTGGTAAAGAAGGCTGCTTCTAGGGCTATCGTGAATAAGGCTCAGTGGGCTTTGAAAAAGGTGGCATTTTCTTTCTCAATCTGCTATTGAAATCCAAGGTGACTGTGTACAGAATGTGAATGCTTATTTTATTGATTTCTCTAGACTGCCCTAAATTCAGCTGTGATTTGGTGCTGCTATACTTTGGGGGTGACTGTTCCCATTCAAAATAGTGCAGAGCCATTTCCTAGCCCTGATCTTGGACTCTCGAGGAGGACTGTGAGTCGGGGCTGTGTGCCTTGATGACAGCCAGAATTTGCAGAAATAATACAATATTCCTCAGCGAAGACTTTAATGAAATACTTCTGAAAACAAATTGGAGACTGACTTGATGGGAAGTTGAATTCTGTGGCAGTGCTGATGGCATGAAACACCTTTCTGTTTTCTTTACCCTGCTCCAGGCACTTAAAAAGAGGAAGGTTTACACTCAATGATAAGCAGGAGAATTCTGTTTATTTGCTTGGCTCTGGTGAGAAAATCTGTGAAGAAAGGCTTGAGGGTGGTCTGCTCTAAGCTACAATGTAAGCTAAAGGGAGCCTTCTGAGATGTATATGCAGCATGGAGCGTCAGGAGGTATCTCCGCTTCCATCAGCAGCTCCTTCTTGTATTTGGTTGCCCTCTCTCCCAGGAGGCATTTTGAAAGGCAGAACATGGGAGTTTCCCTTCAGTCTCCTCCCTCCCTTGCTGTTACCAGAGGCAAAGACCTGTGCCAAATGACAGATGAGGTATCTTAATCTCTTAGTTTGTTTAATATTCATGGTTAAATATATACCATATCCTTTAACTGCTGTAGAGTGGAAACATTATAAAGCAAAAGGTCAATTTGCTGCTGCTTCCCTCCAGACTATGAAGCACAATTCTAATGCATAATGGTCTCTTCTGGGCAGTGTACAAAGCCTAAAATGTAATTACTTCTACCTGTCCATCTCCACATGCATTTTGTTTTTGTTCCAGGTACATAAATCTCTGCCCCTTGACGTTCTTCAGCAGATGGATGCTGGTCTGATTAAAGTGTTGATAATGGGTATTACTAATGGGAGCACAGTAGTAAGTTTCAATTTACTGATTGCAGAAGATGTAGATATCTACTACATCATCACCACTTTTCGTGATGCCTTTGAACACAGTTCCTATTTCACAGTTGACAAGAGCAGCATCTCCATAAATGGTAAGGAGCAGCTTGTATCCCAATAGTTCTTCAGAACTAGAAAGATGATAGAGCCTATTATTAATCTGTATTTTTTGAGGTGAAAGTATCTGTAAAACAGATGGATGAAATGCCATTCTCTCTCCTTACATTGCTCTTGCTTGTCCATCCAATAAGCTTTTTCAGAGAGCATCAAAAGATGAAATAAGAAGTGAACAAATGTGTTAGTATTCCTGGTCCAAAAGGAAAAATTGGCTGGTCTTTTTGTCTATAGCTAGCATTAATTTTATAGAGAAGAAGATATGGACATGTTAGAAACAGTGGTCACAAACTGAGGGTTTTGTAAGCTACCAGTGGAAACAGATATAACTAGCTCTGTTTAAAATAATTTTGAAATACATTACCCTCTGCTTTGCACTGATAGTTTTGCATGAGATAGAAACCCCAAGAAATGAATAAATGAACATGTGAATTCTTATGCACTGGGAGTATGTGTTTTCCTCACACACCTATGGGTTGGGAGTTCAGATGAAAGTCCACACCTTACCAAGACCAGCACACAATGACTGATTGCACGAATGCTTTTCCTTTAGATGTAATTTAAGTCACTAACAAGAAACGTTAGTCTCCTGACTAACCCCTG
Organism: Aramus guarauna; assembly: GCA_013400195.1. Lineage (NCBI taxonomy): Eukaryota > Metazoa > Chordata > Aves > Gruiformes > Aramidae > Aramus > Aramus guarauna. The sequence continues at coordinate 45,135 of VXBL01005644.1, read as the reverse complement.
TTGAATTCTGTTTCACAAATTGATGTGTCATCTCCGGAAAAAAGAGCAAATTTTATATCCTTAACATGATATGTTTGTCCAAAGAATATTATTACAAGCTGTCAATTAGAATCTCACATAAAATGACTTCAGAAGCCTGTGTATGGTCTGCCCTGTACATTCTCTTTGCCTGTTACCCTTATAGCTGTGAATCTGGAAAGTTACGTATCCTGTTAATTAGTAAGAACATGACTATCTCATGGTAGTGCTTTGTAGAGAGCCTGCTCCCCTCAAACCTGTCCTAAAACAAATGGTTTGTTTCAGGGACAGGTCTCCATACAGCAGGTGCTTAGTGCTGCTTTCTGAGTCCCACCTATGGTGGTACGTCCTTATTTGCACCTTGGGAAGAGAAAGGGATGTAAAGCATATTTATCCTTTCAAAAGTGAAAATTTTGGCCAGGTAAAAATTAAGAAAGCAACTAGACTGCAACTTGGACCAGTCACACAAACCTTCTGCTTCACTCATGCTGAGCATTTGCTAGCCATCTCCTCAGGCGTGTGGAATGAGGGGAGGCTGCTGAGGAAGACTCCTGGGTTAAAAGCGTCCCCTTGGGCTGTTGATCAGTTTAGGAGTGTAGTAGCTCTGCAGCAGGGTGCCTACATTGCAGTATCTGCTAAGCATCATGGGTAGCACAGCTCCTGGACAGTTTTGTCAGTGCCTTGCAATTAGCCCTCTAGGCTGTTTCGCACCTCTTCTAGACCCAGCAGCTGTCTGACACATAGAGTATCACACCTAAGACGTGTAATCTCACCGTGGTATCATGATGATACGGCTGTGCTCCAGTTTCAGAACTATCACATTTTCATTTATACATTCTCCACCTTTGCCTTTTTCTTAAATATACCCAACAGATTACGATGAGTGCAAAAGCAAAGAAGATGACTGCTCCCCAGATGCATCGTGCCATAACACACTTGGGTTTTACCAGTGCAGCTGCAATGAAGGATTTGCTGATGTGCATCCAGAAAGGCCTGGGAGAAGCTGTGAAGGCAAAAAAATTTTTTATTATGTAATGGCTAACTGAACACTTAGTGATCTGATCTTTATTGGATCGTGGTCATAGCTGCCACAGGTCTTGAAAGTTGCCAGGGATGAATCTGGTTCATTGTTTTCAGCTGGATCCTAATGGGAAAAGTCTTGCAGCAGACTTTAAGTATTTCTGACTGTGACACCCTGTCATGAGAATTTACTATGTTAATATTTAATGCTGTATTTGTAAGGTTCTTCTAACAAGTCTGTTTTCTCATATTTGCTGTTAAAATTAGATAGGATTGTCAAGATTGTTAGTCATTTTCATTAGCAGTAGCAAAGGGACAGCAGAGATAATAGAGAAGGTAACAGAAAGCTCTGGGTGGTGGTTTGACCTCTGTGGCAGCAGGGATGAAATGTTGGCATTACAAATTACTTTTTGTTATGAGTAAATTGATCTAGCTTCTCTATTTCCTTAAATCATTTGTTAGCTGACGTAAAATGGCTCTTTAAGCTCCTAAATTCTTTTAGGCATCTTCAATGATTTATACTTGGTTTTGTAACCACAGTGATAAGCTACTCTTCGGCTGTAGTCACAAGGATTTGCCAACTGATACTAACCTTTACTCAGTTTTGTTTAACCAAGTATTTAGCATTGTGATAATGAGCTTTTGGGGAATTCAGCTCTGAAAGAGCTCAGACTTCTCTTTTTCTTCCTCTTATGTTCAAATCAGCAACTTTTTAATTTGGAGCATTTCCAAAAGCTGGGGAGTTCTGGAAGGATATTTATATACATATATATATATATATATATATATATATGTACAGATTTTATATGTTGCTTAGGAAATAGATGCTATTTGTATGTACAACCCATTAAAATTATTTAGGAGATTTTTTTTTGTGTGATGAGACACATCCTTTGTGTTTCACTGCAAATGGAGTTTATTATCTTGGTGGTCTCTAAGTCAGTGGTGGATGAATACTGAGGTTGTTTCTACCAGCAAAGAAACCGTGGGGTAACCCCAGAGCCTGTTGTGGGTATCAAGTGTTTGACATACACATTGATCTCAATGTCTGCTTCCCCTTTTTCCTTGTTTGCTTTCTTCCTGGAACCATTAAAGATTGCTACTAACACATTTGTTCAACTCCCCACTGTGTCTCTCAGGACACATATGTGCAATGTGTGCCTTCAGGCCAAGGGGCAATGGGCACAAACTGGAACACAGGAAGTTCCATCTCAATATAAGGAAAAACTTCTTCACTGTGAGGGTGACAAAGCACTAGAACAGGCTGCCCAGAGAGGTTGTGGAGTCTCCTTCTCTGGAGATATTCAAAACCTGCCTGGATGCGATCCTGTGCAACCTGCTCTAGGTAATCCTGCTTTAGCAGGGGGGTTGGACTAGATGATCTCCAAGGGGCCCTTCCAACCCCCACCATTCTGTGATTCTGTGATTCTGCTACATGAGGTTTGTCCTGCACTTTCCCCAAAATGGGTTTTCCAAAGTGCTCAGGGTCACATATTTTGGGTACCAACTGGTCACAAATGGGGTCAGGTTTTTTAACAAACTCTGCTCCTGTTTATATTCCCTATCCAGAAGTGTGCAATCTCCTACAGTACTAGGCAAAAATATATGAACACTTGCTGAGCAGCTTACAGTTGGGCATCTCTTGCAAGCACTATGTATACATGCTTTGCTTGAGCACACTAATTATTGCAGCTCTCAGGAAATAAAGCACTTCAGCTTTACTCACAGGCACTTTATGTATCTCTTGGGCTCTTAAAAAAAGCCACAGCTTTGGCAGTAAGTAGAGCAGGTTATAAAAACAAAAGAAGCTAGTTTCCTGCCAGTAGCTGTGAGTTTCCTCCTAAGAGTTTGCTTTTACCTTATGAAATCAATCTGAACCTGTAAATTACAACAGTATCTTTATTTTTTACACTCTTCAGCATTTCCTATCAGCCAGAAGGCTCCAGTGACGAATAAGAAACCTGTACACAATACAGTTTTACCTGCAACATCTATGCAAACTTCAACTCGTGTTTCTTCCCCTGCTTCATTGGACTTCTCTACTGCTGAGCACAAAGCTCTGGAGGACACTACATTCTCCAGCATGGTGCTGCCTCCTCTCACGGTTGATCCTGTGTCAACTTCAGACTTTTCTCCTCAAGCATCTCCTGTTCCCCTCATTAAACCTGCCCAAGAGGTTTCCATTAAAGATGCAGTGAGTGTGTTTTGTGAAATTGAGAAGATCGTCCTTGCTGTCCAGAAGAGATTTTTAGAGCAGGAGTCTATCCCAGAAACCTCCCTGTACCTGGGGGAGCCTCGCTGCAACGTGAGCATCAGCAATGACACTCACGTTATGTTGCAGGCAGGTTGGAGCGACTGTGGCACTGAAGTTGAAACCGTAAGTCCCTTAAGCTGGTGAATGAGAAGAAGTCCTGAAGCATTTTTTTCTCTTGGGGGTTGGTGAGGGGAGAGGCAATGTCAGATCCTTAGCTAGAAGTACAGTCTATTAGTTGCTGAAATGTCAGACATTTCTTTGGAGAAAGAAACCTCCTTCCTGTGAAGGAAAGTTACCTCTCTGTTTGGGGCAAGCAAGAAAGAGAATGTGAATCTTCGGGGTCAGGCAGCAAAACTCAAGGCCCTCTTCAAACTGAGAGTCACTTCCCATGCCTCTCTGGGTTCCTTTGGCAGCTGCCAGAAGCTTCTCTTTTCTTAAAAGCAATTTCATCATTGTATTTAGACAAATACTCCAATTACTACTAGTAGTGGGGACAAAGTGATGGCTGTCTCTTTGGATCCCAAATCAAAGGCTATTCTCAGGCCATGCCAAAGTACAGAAATTCCCTTGTGGAGCAATGATCATAGCAAACTAAGGAAAAAGAGGAAGGTTGGTGGATTTTCATTGTCTCACTCTACAGTAACTAAGATACTAGAGGTTTAATCTGTTTGATTTTTGCGGCAAGGAAAATGGAGAATACCCAAGCACTTGAAGCTGGGAAGCCTGTAGCTCTGCTATATTCCTAGAAACAGTGATGTTCACAAGTTGTGCTTTCTTTTTTCTGTATTGCAGAACATGACTAACACTGTAGTGAAAACCATCCTTCGGAATGATGTTTCTGCTCAGGGAGTAATCCACCACTTAAAAGTTGCTAGTCCCATTCACTGTGTGTTTCAAAATGATCTCTTGACTTCCTCTGGATACACCGCACAAGGGTAAGTGACAACTCCCTCTGCTTTGAAATGCTGTTGTGCGGCTGAGAGCTGCTGCATTGGAAAAATCCCCAAATCCCCAGGGACCTTAGCTGCATCTTCTAACAGTACTTGCTATGCTAAGTAGTCTGCTATTCTGCGAGTCCTGTGCTCAGGTGATCCCTGCTATGTGCTTCTCTCCTACTCCATCTAATGTACCAATAGATCCAACAGACCACAAGCTGGGCCATTGCCTGGCTAAACCATAAATGAAAATAAACCTTTCGGAGCCACTGGTGCAGGTTTGGAAGTCAGAATTCCTGACTTCTCTTTGCCTTCCTGGCAATCCTGTGTAGCAATAACAGTATTTTCCTGCTTTTGGAACATAACAATGATGTATCTTTCAAACTGATGCAGGCATGCAGACTGCTATGTGAGTTCTGAGGTTGGCAATTTTTAACCCCCACAAAACTTTATATGACTAACTTGGAAAAAAGAGATGATGTGTAATGCAAATACGTTTTTATAGAAGGCCCCATCTTCAAGTAAGATGGAATCAAATTCACTGTTCACAGGAAATCAAGCCCACACTTACAGAAAATGTGGCAGCACAAGCTTTGCTCTGATGGGGAATGTTATCCCTTCATACATGCACCTCCTGTCTCTTGTAGGCATGGTGCTAGGGCACCATGCTTAAGCTATCATCACCAAATACACTTTCTGTTTCCTAACCCTGTCCAGACATTGTATTTTCCTTATTATCCCCCTGCAAAGTCTTTGTCAGGCCCCTTCTCTCTAAACTCTATAATTTTCTCATGTCCCTCACTTACTGTTCAGATTTGTTCCTTCTCTCTTTTTTTTTTTTTTTTTTCTTTTTTTGGCTCTTCTTTTCTGCGCTAAGCCTTTACTCTTTGTTTTGAACTTTGAGACAGCTTATAGTCTTGTTCCCCTTCTGCTCCACTGAAATATCTCTCTCTGCTCTATTTTTATACCAAGATATTCCATTGTTTGGATTTTCCCACTTGCTTTTCCATGCTCCCTACCTTTCCATCTAAAAACTTGGTGCATTTTCATCCTTTCCTCTTAAATAGTGTCCTAACATCCTGGACTGCAGATAACTCTTCACTACTTAAATGCACAAGAGGTAGAGAAACAGGCACCAGTTTATGATTTATAGAAACACATGGTCAAATTTGTGGTCTTTAAAGGAGGTTAATTGATGTTTCAGACTTTACACCATCTTTGAGGATTTGCATGGATCTGGACACTTCAGAACAGAAATGCAGTTGTTTATTGGAAACTCTCCAATACCAAAAAATTTCAGCATCTCTGCCAGTGATGATGTACTGATTGAAGTGGGGATCCAGAGAGCAGACAGCAAGCTCAAGGTGGTCCTCACTGACTGCTGGGCAACCCCAACTAATAATTCAGTGGATCCTCTCTCATTTGTTTTTATCAGCAACAGGTACAGCAATGCCACTTGCAAATAGCATGTGCCATGCATTAGATCTTCCAGTGGTGCTGACTACTAATGTATTATATTTTAAATGCCTTTTATATGTGTGTTATCATCATTCATATACACAGTCCCTTACCATTTGGACCGGTCACACCTTCTTTGAACAAGAAAGGTAGGTATGAAAAGAAAATGTTTTCAAAGGGTAATGTGGTAGTTGTTTGAGTTTTGTTGTCTTCCCCATAGTTTTGTAAAGGAATTGTACTTTTGACCTGAAGAAATAGGTTTTGGCAGTCAGTAGCGAAAGAGCATTTGAAAAGTGTGTGCTCCATCTATTTCTCTGTGGTTCAGCTTTACCAAGAGCTTATGTGCCTCTTGTCAATCAGACATAGATTAGTTGATTCCTATATGTTGCGACTCACACACAGTATTAAGTCAGCCTCTGGTAAAAGAGGCGGTTTGTTCCTGTCTGGATCCCTAATCTCACCCCAATGTCATATTCCTTGGGCTCACCTGCCACCTTAAAATACAGGATAGTCCTTTAGCTCAGTAACAAAAGCTGTTCCTTTTAATAGGACGTTCTTTCAATTTGTGTTTGGTGAAGCCAAGTTTAAATCTTTCTGTCACTCTTTCCTTTCTTTTCCAACTCTCCAACCACTTCTCGAATCTCCTATTCTATTTAAAGCAGTAAATAGCTTTAGCACTGCTGGAGAGTTGCTTCACCCAGGGGTCTGGCTGTGGCTTTCTAAAGATGCCTTACAGCCTGAGTTATGTGCTATAATCACAATGTGCCTTCTATAGCCCTAGCTGCTGTGTATGTTTTTTCTCTTCCTTTCAGCTGTCCCATCCCAAATACATATACCACACTGCTAGCAAATGGGAATTCAAGCAAAGCACAGTTTAAGATGAAAATTTTTTCATTTGTCAACAATTCTGTGGTTTACCTACACTGCAAAATTCGTATTTGTATGGAGACACCAGAAAGCACCTGCAGAACAGTAAGTGTATTACTCTGATATGCTATTTTTCTCTGATGTGCCATATGCAGTCCTGCTATGGAACTGAAGGAGTAATGTTTCCAAACAGGGTTTAAAATGGCTCTTGAAGTTTTCCTTCATTCTCTGCTGAGAGCAGAGAGGAGCAGGGAAGAATTACAACCATATGGAAGTGTTCACCTTTCTTCCTGTTCCTCATCTTTGTAGTTAAAAGCATGAAGCTTGCACAGAAATGGGGAAAAAAAAGTTGGGGAACCTGAGAACTGAACCTTTCACCTCTGCGTAGGGGTGAGTAGAAGGCAATGAAAAGACATCACAATAAGATAGGCTGTTCAGAAACATGTCAGCTCAAATGGGCATGTCACAAAAAAGTGAGCACCCATATTGGCAGTGTCAGCAGGAAAGTCTGAAGTAAATCGATTTGGGATGTTTTTCTGTTCTTTCTTTTTTCCCCTACAGATTTGCTTCTCCAGATAAGAGTTTAGGTGCCAGGAAAGGAAGCTCAGTGACATTAAATTTCTAGGGCTGTGACTTTAATGTAGAGTTTATTATGGCTTTTTAAAGCCCTGTTGCTTTTTAAAGCAATAAACCAAGCAATGTTCTGATAACAAATTCAGTTTCTAATTGTCTGTGTGCCAAAGCATTGCTTTGCTTCTTTGTACTTCTGAGTAAGTGGTACACACTGCTTCATCTAAAAATGTGTTGCTACCATAGAAATAAGAAAAAATTGGTTTTGCTGATGCTTTTTTTTTTCTCTTTATAGCAGACACACAGGAATTCTCCTCTCCCTCTGCCAATCTTCCTGGCTCTTTTTCTATTAAGGATGTTTTTGTTAGCAGTTTGGTGTTTCTCCATTGTTTAACACTTTCCTCTAGCTCTAAATAACTCAGTTTAAGTCCATTATAAAGCAAACGATCTCTTCCTAAAAGATTAAAAATGGTTAGCAGGAGACATTTGTTTCCTTTCTCAAAATATAAAGCTTCCTCCAGATTAAAAAAAAAAAAAAGTAGGCACGGGAAACATGACTGACAGATGGAAAGATGGCTCCAGTTTTCATAGCTGAATATGCATGTTAAAAATCACTGTTTCAGCAACCCCCAGCCTACGCCCTCCTTTGAAGGAGGTGGTGCGCTCCCCAAGTTCACTGTGTCCTTCCTCACTGAGGAGGGATGTGGTGGGAGGTGCAAGGCAGGGGAATAAGAGGGATGGGCAGGACAGGGACTGCATGGGCTGGTATGGCTACTGTAAGGAATCAAACAGTTGCTTTCCTAGGAGCTGCTGGGTTCACTGTTAGAGCAGGCTTTAGCTATATGGATTAGAGTATAGGAACATGGTTAACTAAAGGACTGGCTTTGACTGGAATTACAGGGGTCTCTGATGGGGTAATTCTGCTAGACCAAGATGAGGTTTGATTGAGATTGACATCTGTAGTCAATAAGGCACAGCAGAGTTAATCATATATTCTATTCTTTCATATATTCTATATTATTAATTTCCATATAATTCATTTATAAATATATTTGAGATATATTGTTTTTTCTCCTATGCAAAATTTACCCTCTATGAAAAGTTAGTAAATCCAGTACCTTAGACTGAGATTAGAATGTTATGCGGAGAAGAAAAGTGCGAGGCACATCTACAAAGGATGACAATGGCTTTTAGAAAGAAGAGAGGGGAAGCTGCAGGAGGTACAAAGATCAAGGAAAATTGGAGCAAGAACAGAGTATATTTGGACATAATGTGAGATGGCTGGGGAAGTGCACAGAGTCTGGGATCTGATCCTCTGATTTGCCTGCTACTCCAGAGAATACTGACTTGCTGCAGGGCAAATTTGCTTCAGCTCTTTGCCCACAAAATTGAGACTTACATCTTGTATTATTTCTTCTTGTCCAGTCTTTTTATTCCTTGTTTTCTTGGTGGAAGAGAGTAAGGTGCTCTAAAGTTTAGAGTAGAAAAAAATAGATGGGCTGGGGAGCAATGCAGTAAGAAATGAGTAAGAAACATGACTTTGAATGGAAGGGGAGCAACGTGCCACCACCAAGTATGTGTGGTGGAATGTAGCTGCTCCGTGGCCATGTGGAACCAAAAAATCATTGACATCAGGGAACAGCTATGTAACCATATTCTCTTATGGATCTACCTAGATGGGAAAGCTATTTGAGGGTAGGCTAAAGTCTTACATTGGCATTTTTACTGGGGGCTGAGCCAGCTAAAGACGCTGTTGCTGACAGTGGATTGTAGAGTTTCAGTGTAACCAAGCTGGTTGGTGAGATAGTCTTCTGTAGGCAAGCTGGTAAGACACCCTTGCACTGCTCTGCTTTCTTTTGCTGATTGTAGTACAGTACTGCAGTTTCTCTCTTTTTACATGCACTTCCAGGAGAGCCACAGTATCTTTTGAATAACCTCAACAGGTCATGGTTTCCAGCAGAGACTTTTAGCAGCAACTTAAACCAAAAAGGTAGCAAAGAAACTGAATGGTGCTACCGAGGAAGTGTGCAGAACATGAGTGTGTTAGATATTCTGCAAGTGTTTCTCACACAAACCTAAAGCAGCTAATCCCAGCCTTTCACAGGGCAGGGCTTTCAAGCTAGTAGTTCCCAGATTAGTAGTTCTTTCGTCACTGAGGAGTTGTGTGTGTCTTCAAAACGACACACAGCTTGGCAGGGACAGAAAGTTGCCACTACTTTTGCTGATGCTGGTTGTAGCAACTGCTGTGCCCGTCATGGGCAGTAGAAACATCCACACAAAAATGTTTGCAAACCCCTGGCATACAGAAATAGTGAGAAGTTTATTCTCCCATGAGGTTTCTCTAAAAGAGAAAGTTAATGAAAAGACAGAGATTGTCTGTGTGAAATGTCTGTTCACAGCAGTGCTTTCCAGTGTGACTAATAGGAGATTTTATACTGATGTTTCCCGAATGACATTTCTTTTGCACTTCCATTTGATGTTGATTTCAGCTTAACAAAGCATAACATTAAGAAACAAAACCCCCAATGAATATCACTGGGCTTTCACATACTTATCAGAAGGCTTTGCATTTTTAATTAGTAAGCCATATTACTTGTTGGAGTTTGAATTGATTGTTGCAGAGATGCCATGCAGTTCGATCCTTGAAGACTGGTGAAACCATCGCTAAGCACAGAACATCCTGGGGACCGTTATGTAAATCCGCTGGTGAGTTATGAATGGAGGCTTACAAAAAGGTGACACAGAGTAATCATCATTTCAAGATTCTTTTTCACTGGCAAAGGAACCTGAAGACCTGTGATACAAGGTTTTCATGCCCCTCTGCATATTTTTCTGAGGAGCAGGCATTCTGCTGAAGCCATGTGGCAGTGTGGAAAAGCATGTGCCTGCCTCAGTGAAGTGACTGCCAAAGGAACGTAGAAAGGGAGAGGAGAAAGTGCTTCATGTAGCTATTTGGACAGGGTAGCAAGTACAGCAGTCACAAAATCAAACAGTTATTTCAACTGTAAAGTGTGAAAAAAGCAGCTTGAATCTTTCAGATTGCAATCAGTTTTTCAAGTGTTTACACTGTTGTTAAACCATAATTATAGTGAGCTCTGAAGTCCAAAATCAGAGGAGATAAGAGATTGTATTATTGTGTTTCCTTAGACTCCCTGCTATTGACTTCATTACTACTGCGAGGGAAGGCTGCAGAGCACAGCTGATGCACAGCACCGTGGTTAATCTGGTGCAGTGGCACAGTACAGGTTAATAGAGAGTGAACACCAGCACTGTGTACAAGCAAGGTCTAATCTGTTATGCACCTGCCTCTTCTGCATTTACCCCACCTGATTTTTTCAAGGGCACCTGTGGCCTCTAACATTTTCAGTCATTTGGCCTCCTCCAACCATTTGCATTGATACCTTATTAGCGTAAAACATTCATTGAGAGTATTTGTACACACCGATATCAGAGTTTTAACACACGGCTACTGCAAATAGACAGAAGTCACCCCCTTTCCTCCTGCTGGTTGCCTGTTTTGCTACGCACTTAATGCTCTTCTGACTATGGAGATAAGTTAATGCTGGACTGTTAGTGGGTTCATGGTATTTTTTTCTCCTCTGCCGTGACTGTCACAATGTTCTTTTGGACCTAGAAACTGGCTCTGACTTAGCATATCGTATTTTTCTTCCATTATATGCATTATATGCATATTAGTCTGTCAGAATAGGCCTTCAGTATTCATGTCTGAATTAGTTCTTTTTTTAAAACTTAGCAATTGGTACAGCTTTCTTTGTACAGCCCTTACATCAAGTAGATCTCACTCCCATTTTCACTGGAGATCCCAATACATTTCTAATACTGAAAAATTGTCATTATACGAAAGGAACTCTGGCAAGGAGAGATTTATTTGGGTTGTACCTAGGCAAAGGTGGCGCTACTAGATGTTCTCTCCTATTTCCAATTTGAATACTCACATTTTAAGTATGAGGCTAGACCTAGACAGTGATATGCATCTCTGTTAAAGGACACAACATGAATTATGATCTCAGGTAAGCTGCTGCAGTGAAACATTAGAAAAGCTTTAACTGCTCTGCCTATACTGCTTGGCCACGTGCTATAGCAACAACCACTGACACGTGTCCTCAGGTGTGCCTGTTCTGCCTGTGTCTGGCTTCAGGGTGACATTTCCACTGTGCATCTTCTTTTTTGTTCGTTGTATACCGAAATTCAGAAATAAGACTAAATATATTATGCAACACTGCCTTGGCCTGTCTTGGAATGATGCCCTGGATGTTACACAGCTTGGACACCACTATTGCATACCTCTGCAGGTGCCAACAGTGCCCTTTGGCCAAAGATCTTGTCTCTAATTACAGGCATGTATGTATTAACATTTGGCTTCTGTGCACCTCAGGTACTGCACAAGTGCTTGGCTAAATAAGTGCTGTCCTGAAAATGTATGCAGACAAACAGATGTTTTTGAAGGTGCATCAAACGTTTACAAGAATGAATTAGAATTATGCAAGATTACATGTCCAAACATGAATAGAGACATAATGTTAAAAGGTGAGGGGATTCTGCTTGCAGATTTGGACAAATACACGGAAGTGTCTACACGTGAACCAGGCGAACATGTTCTGTTGATGGTCAGTGGAGCCTAGGGAGACAGCGGGCAATGAGGGACTTGACTCTTGCCCACACATAGGCAATTAGTGCTCATGACCCATGGTGCACCATTCTTTCCTTCCCCTCAGTGTCTGGGTGCTATTCCAAAAGATTACAGGTCTCCTGAAGGTCCCAGGTCATGTCTGCCAGACCTGTGCAGACATTGTTGACACCCTTGGGCTTCTCAGGTGGCACTAGATGCCTACACTTAGGCTACAGGGTTGAGCCCATGGTGACCACTTCAGTGTGACTCGCTTATCTGTCTCCACTGACTGCACCAGTCAGGTCTCTGCTGACTAGAATGGGAGCTTAGAAACCCAGCACACATGGAGAAAATCTTTCCCTAAATGCTTTGTGTTTAAATAAGTATTACATATGAGATAAAAGCAAATCAAGCGGCTTTTAATAATCATACATGAATGGGGGCAGGATTAAGATGGGAGAATGCTTCACCTCTAGGGTCATTCTGAAAGTAAGGCAGCATTTCAAAAAGTCACCAGTGCTGATCCTTTAGTTCTTATTTTAACAGAAATTGTAGAGTCAAATTCCAAAGACACATCACACTCGTGTCTGCAGGGACTCTACACATGTATGTAAAAAGAGAACATGGACTGTGGATGACAGACCATTCCCTGAGAATCACCCTCCCCAAAAAGGCTGATTCACTTCTGTAATCACAGCTTTGTGCTTCAACATGCACATTGCCTCATGTGTAAGTAGGGTGGGTTTCTTACACTAGGAAAAGATTTAGGAATTTCAAAGCTTTTTTCTCTAATCTCTTGCTTTTTTTAGAATCTGATTTGAAGAGAGAGAAGGAGGCTGGGATAGGAGTTGGATACATCATCCTCATTGCCTTTGCTGTGTTTGGTTTTGTGCTGGGAGTTGTGAGCCTTCTCATGTTCCAGTACCAGCGAAAGATGGGAAGATACAACTTCAGAATCAAATCTGACAACTTCAGCTACCAAGTGTTCTACGATTAGAAATTTCCAGGTTACCAGATGTAAATACTGAATCATGATCAGTTACTTTTTTTAGCTCTTTGGCTCTTCCTGAAATGGCTAAATACTTGCAAAATGAGCATCCTCTGTTGAAGGGTTTTTGAACCTCCTGTCCTGTTTGCTGTGGGTGAAGGTCATAGAAGTAAGAGTGAAATTCCTACTATTCTTGCCTGTTTTCAAATGCTGCAGACTACAGAGGAGAAAGATAGCCTTCTCTTCCTCATCTTCCTTCATGGCTTCAGTCTCAGTCAGACTAAATGACACACCACCAATAACCATTTCCACAAAAAACGTATCACTTTTGGGTTTGGATTAGTATAATAGAGAAACTTTACCACTCTCTTTATAAATCTGCTTCAGAAGCTAATTTGCTTCAGAAGGGAAGCTATTATCTCTTTCTACAAAAGTTTGGGCTTAATTTTCTTTTGGGAGGCGGCTTGTTTTCCAAGAAAATAGTGGGATGTTAGACATAAAGATCTTGAAATATTGATAATGTATAAGCCGTGCTTACAAGTGCCTGCAGAGAGTCTGAAAAGACAGCTGTGAGGAGTGTTAACCACTACAACAGGTTCCGCCTCTGCAACTTGGGAATTTAACTCTTTTCCAGAATGCCATAAGATTCAGCACTTTTTCTGTAAAATGAGTGCATTCTAGCTGCTCACCACCATTTGTATGTTTGTCCCTTTAAGAGGAAAAGAGACAGGTGAGACAGCTGGCTTGATGAAAAAGAACACCTAACATTGCCTCACAACTCAGGGATGTTTACTTCAGATCAGATCACATTCTGTTCCTGGGAACAGGCTTATTTGACCTTGTTACCAGAGTTAGTGAGTAACTCTGCTGATGGAGGCCTCATACATGGCAAGGCAGCTGCCACAACCACAGTAAATTCACTAGACTCATCCTGATGGTATTTCCAGATAATTTAGTTTGCTTCACTATGTACAATAGCATATATCAGGGAGAAAAGACAGGGAAGACTATCACAGCTTGAATAGTCACTGTTAGCTCTTTTCCCCCTAGTGTTATGTTACGGAGACCACCCTCTGTAGTCATCTATGGGCAGCTTCTGAGAGATTGCTGTAGGTGAGGGTCATGCTCCGATTGCTTCCAAAAGGCTGGGCAGGGCTGCCTGTTGGGAGCCCAAAGGGAAGGTATCCAGGACTCCTTGGTACAGCTCCAGCAGCTGTACAGTTCCATCAGTGATACAAGTCCCATTAGGAAGCCATAATCCAGTGTAAAGGGCATATCTAGGTCCATTAAGTTAAAACCTATATATGAAGCCTCTGAGTCTCTCCACAGAGAGAATGGTTTGCCTTCATTTATCATTCTGCTCTCGAGTGGTCATGAGTGATTGCAGTACTTGATAGTAATGGGAATTATGGAGCTGTGCAATGAGGTTGTACCACAGAGGATACTGTCAGGCTCATAACACTTACACATAATCAGCATGTTGGAGTCCAGATAATGGCTCCTTTTAGATGCTGGAACTACTCAGCTCTTCTTTCCTATGTGTTTACTTTCTTTGGAAGGTAACTGATTACTTTTCTCAATCATGATTAGTTTGTTTTTTATTTTTTCTAGTTGGATCATGTCTCATCACATGGAGAACTGAAGCTTGTCTTCATTCAACATTTGGCTTTCATTGCTCTTCACAATGGTGGTCATGACTGGTTGCAACACTGACTCTTCCAATTAATGTCACATATAAAAGGCCTCTGCATTCCTTTTTTTTTTTTTTTTTTAACAATCTGGCTCTTCCCTGGTGTCCTAAGAACTATTTGTGACTGCAGCTCCAGGTTGAAGTGAATTTTGGCATTTTTTTCTGTGGATAAAACAGAAGGGAAAAAAGAAAGACTTCATGGCTCTCTATTCAAGTTCCAACATTTGGCTCTCCCACTGTGCCATGTTGCTATGTGCCCATCTTAGCATCACTTGTGTCACTACTATTGACAAGCTGCATGTTTCTATAAATATTCCAGAAAGTAAATCAGCAAACCCTTAGAGACATCTCCTTTTCAGTTTGTAATTCACTATTTACTTAAGGTGAGGTTGAAACTTTGAGCTGCAGCAATGTTGAAGACCTAATTGTGCAACGCCTTAAGTATACAGAAGCTGGATTTGCTATCAAATAAAGAAAAGGCACCATGAATCTGGGGCTTAATCTACTCAGAGTGTTCTTCAGCATGAGTTTTGAGATTTGATTGTAAATTCTTTAATCAACAAGGACTCAGTGGAAAAAAAAAAAAAAAGAAAAAAGAAAGTGATTTTGCTACTGGCAGCCCATGTTTTTCCTGATAAGTCAATTGGTACCTATGTATTCTGTTTAATTAGACCACAATGATTGTGCAGTGGAGCCACAGAATGTGCTGCCTGCCTAAGTGAGAGCACTCCAATTGCAACAGAATAGTTATAAATTTGAGCTGAATTTTGCCTGGCTGCAAGACCCTACAGCAGCAAAGGTTTAGCTTACATGCTCCATTGGATACAACACCAGTCTGCTTAGCTGGATAAACTGGAACAAAAATCTTTTCCACACAGTAAGCTTCTCCTGCAGGACTCTTTCCTGGGGCACTCTTCTTCACTCTGCTGCCTCAAACCTCCACTTCAGTGAGTGTGTTAGACGATGGGAGAGTAAAGCGATCTGGTAACTTGTCCCCACCATCCCTTGGTTCTGATTGCTGCACACTGTCCTACTCACACAGTGGTAGAGTCTACTGTGTCTGGGTCACATGTAATTCGGTAATTTACAGTGAACAAACTAATTCCTCTTTAATCTTAATGGACACCTTTATACATAACTCTTCAGTGGAAAGTGTTCATTAACTTGAACTCTCAAATACTCTTAGTAGCCATAGCATTTTGGTACAGAATAGAATTTGAAAGCTGCTTTTCTATCCCCCTAGGCCAATTTCTGATAGGCGATAAGATTACTGGGTGAAAGACTTCTACATTTTGCAAAAGGTCATACCGATTGATTTTAGAGGCTATATATACACCTTTTAAATACATCAATAAATTTCAGAATAATCATATGCATTCTGCTTTTGGTTTACATAAATCTGTAAGAAGTAAAAACCTTTGACTTGTCTTTTCCTTGCTGAAATAATCAGTTACCAGTTCCTGATACAAAAATAGATCCATCTGGTTACAAATCATTAGTGAAACTGCAAATTACTTTTGCAATCTTATAGTCTGAAGAACATAACCATTAGATTTTTATTATGTAGGAGTCTCTCAACTTTTGCTCAATTTGCTCTCAAATACATAATGTGTTTGCTTTCTGCACACAGTGAAAGTATAAGCTATTTTACCATAAATATTTTTCTAGTTTTTAGTACTTGTAATCCTGAACTGTTTGAAAGTGACAGGACTAGAGATTTGCCTATTGATTTCAGTGGAGCTATGCCATTTACAAAAGCTGAGTACTAGTCTTCAGGATGAAATGCAAAACAGGAGTTTGTATTTGATACCTTGCATGCTCAGTGGAAACTGCTGTTGTGACTATCTGAGTCTTAGTGGAGCTTCAGTATCTTAATAAAAGCTCTCTTGTAACTTATTGTTGATTTTTGCACTGTTATACTTTCCTTTTATGATTTAGTCACAGGTATTAAGATGTGCATTGTGTGGACGTGGCAGCTTCTGAAGAACTGTTCTAGTATCAGTATAATGTTCAAACATCACTCAAAACACAATAGATGACCTTATCCAAACACCAATGGACTGCAATTACCAACAACTACATATGTATACTTACTAAGGGTGTCTTTCTTCAACATTACAAAGGGCAAATGTATTTTCAGTTTCATGCTTTGCAGCAAAGACAACCAAAAGAGTATTCAACATTCCCAGCCCAATAATAGTATTGTAGCAACATAGTGATCCAATCTGAAACTAGTGTCACACCAACTTCCCTGGGCTTTTGATTTGTACAGTTCTGACAGCTGCTCCAAAAGAAGCATATTCAGAACTTACCCTCAATGAAGGCATTAGTGGACTTGTCTGGACCTGAGTGTGAAAAGCAGGGAAGAACACTAGCACTTGCTCCAAATGCTTCCTTTCTCATCCCTGTGCAAAAGTGTTGCGCAACTGCCACCCATTTGCTTTATTTATCATTATTTTCTGTGCTATGTTTCAGTGGCTAGCAGTCACCATTTTCTCAGCACTGTGTCCCTTTGTGTCTCCTTCTCATGCTGAGGCACAGAACAGATTGTTCAGTTGAGGGATCACACAATCACAGAACGGTGTGGGTTGGAAGGGATCTTTAAAGATCCTTTAGTCCAACCTCCCTGCCATGGGCAAGGACATCTTTCACTAGACCAGGTTGCTCAAAGCCCCATACAACTGGGCCTTGAACACTTCAGGGATGATGTACCCACAACTTCTCTGGGCAACCTGTTCCAGCGGTTCACCACCCTCACAGTAAAGAATTTCTTCTTTGTATTCAATCTAAAGCTACCCTTTTCCAGTTTAAAACCATTGTGCCTTGTCCCGTCACTACAGGCCTTTGTAAAAACTCTCAGTCTTTCTTATAAGCCCCCTTTATATATTGAAATGTTGCAATAAGGTCTCCCTGGAGCTTTCTCTTCTCCAGGCTGAACAACCCCAGCTGTCTCAGCCTATCTTCACAGGAGAGATGGTCCAGCCATCTGATCATTTTTGTGGCCCTCCTCTGGACTTACTCCAACAGGTCCATGTCTTTCTTGTACTGGGGACCTCAGAAAGGGAGTGGTGGGGGTCTCATGAGAGTAAAGGGGGAGAATCACCTCCCTTAACCTGCTGTCCACATTTCTTTTGATGCAGCCCAGGATACAGTTGTCTTTCTGGGCTGCAAGTGCACATTGTTGGCTCATGTTGAGCTTTTCATCCACCAGCATCACCAAGTCCTTCTCTGCAGGGCTGCTTTCAATCCATTCATAGCCCATTCTGTACTGGTACTGGAGATTGTCCTGACCCAGCTGTAGGAGCTTGCACTTGGCCCTGTTGGACTTCATGAGGTTCACATGGGTGCACTCCTCAAGCCTGTCAAGGCTCCTCTGGATGGCAACTCTTCCCTCTAGTGAGTCCACTGCACCACTCAGCTTGGTGTCATGTGCAAACTTGCTGAGGGTTCCCTCAATCCCACTGTCTATGTAATTGATGAAGAAATTAAATTGTATTGGTCCCAGTACTGACCCTTGAGAGACACCACTCAATACTGGTTTCCACTCAGACATTGAGCCATTGACTGTAACTTGGACACAGCCATCCAGCCAATTCTTTATCCATCTAACAGTCCGTCCGTCATACTTACATCTCACCAATTTAGCAGCAAGAATGTTGTGGGGGATTGTATCAAAGGCCTTACATAAGTCCAGGTAGATGGTATCTGTAGCTCTTCCCTTGTGTCCTGGTTTCAGCTGAGAGGGTTAATTTTCTTCAGAGTAGCTAGTATGGGGCTACATTCTGGATTTGTGCTGGAAATAGTGTTGATAATATAGAGATGTTTTTGTTATATGGACCTGTTGTTGTTGAGCAGTGCTTAAGCAGAGTCAAGGCCTTTTCTGCTTCTCACACCGCCCTGCCAGTGGGATGGCTGGAGGTGCACAAGGAGTTGGGAGGACACACAGACAGGACAGGTGACCCAAACTAGCCAAAGGGGGTATTTCATACCATGTGACATCATGCTCAGTATAAAAGGGGGGCTAGTCAGGGAGGGGCGAGAGCAGGTCCAGGACACGTGGCTCAGGGACGGTCTGGCTTTGGGACGGGTCTGAGTGTGCAGTCTGAGTTGTTCAGTCATTGGGTGAGAAACTGCATTGTGTATCACCAGTTTTGTATATTCTGTTAAGTACTATTTTTTTGTTTAATTTTGGTTTTTTTCCCCTGTCCTTTCACTATCCCAGTAAACTGTCCTTATACCAACCCACGAGGTTTTGCCTTTTCCTTCCCATTCTCCTCCCCATCCCATCGGGGGGGAGGGGAGAGTGAACGAGTGGCTGCGTGGTACCAACTGGGGCTAAACCACGGCACCTTGTCCACTGATGCAGCCACTCCATCACAGAAGGCCACTAGATTAGCCAGGCATGATTTGCCCTTGGTGAAGCCATGTTGGCTGTCTCAAATCACCTCCCTGTCTTCCCTATGTTTCGATATATCTTTGAGGAGGATCTGTTCCATGATCTTACTGGGCACAGAGGTGAGGCTGACTAGTCGGTAGTTCCCAGGGTCCTCCTTTTTACCCTTTTTAAAAATGCATGGGATGTTTCTCTTTCTCCAGTCCCTTCACCTGACTGCTATGACTTTCAAATATGGAGGGTGTCTTGGCAGCTACATTAGCCAATTCCCTCAGGACCCTGTGATGCATCTTGCTAGGTGCCATTGACTTCAGGTTCCTCAGGTGGTCTCAAACCTGATCTTCACTTTCGATGGGAGGGACTTCACTCCCCTAGTCCTTGCCTTATGGTTCAGGAGCTTGAGAGATGTGGGAAGACAGATTACCATTGAAAATTGAGGCAAAATAAATTGTTGAGTACCTCAACCTTCTCTGTGATGGTTGTCATTAGTTCTCCTGTCTTATTTACTGGAGGCAGGGAGGGGCTACTTCTGACCAAAGCACCTATAGAAGCCCTTATTATTATTCTTTTCATCCTTTACCAAATTCAGCTCCAACTGTGCCTTAGCTTTCCTGATCCCACCCCTACACATCTGGGCAGCATCCCTATTTTCTTTGCAGGATACACGTCCCTGGTTGCAGTGCCTGTGCATTTTCTTCTTACACTTTAGTTTGACCAGAAGGTCCTTACTCAGCCATGCTGGTCTCTTGCCTTCCTTTCCTGATTTCTTACATTTGGGGATTGAGAGCTCTTATGGTCTAAGAAATATGTCCTTAAAGAGCTGCCAGGTCTGTTCAGTTCCTTTATTGCTAAGGGCATTTTCCCAGGGGGTCCCATCCACTAATTCCTTAAACAACTGAAAATTTGCTCTCCTGCAAAGTTTGCAGTGTCTTGACTCTACTCTTCACCTGGCTTACATGCCTCAAGATTGTGAAATCCACCAGGGCATGGTCAGTGCAGCCTAGGCTGCTGTCAGTCTTGACATCTCTAGTTCATCCATGTTGGTAAGCAACAGGTCTAGTAACGCTTCCTCTTTGGTTGGGCTGTCTATCCCCTGGATTAAGAAATTATCCTTGATGCATTCCAAGAGTCTTCTGGATTGCTTACAGCTTGCTGTGCTGCTTTTCCAGCAGATATCAGGGTGGTTGATGCCTCCCAGCAGGATCAGAGCCTAAATATGTGAAGTAAGAATGCTTTGTCAACAGACTCCCCTTAACTGGGCCACCCATAGTAAACACCATCTACAAGGTTTCCTTTGTTGGCTTGGCCCCTCATTTTTATTCATAAGTTCTCAACCTGTTCATTGCTGTTTTTCAAAGGCAGCTCTATGCAGTCAATCAAATTTTTTTACACAGAGGGCAACCTCCTTACTCCCCCCTCCCTTGCCGGATCCTTCTGAACATTTTATAGCCATCGATCGCAGTGCTTCAATCATATGATTTGTTCCACCACGTTTCAGGGATAGTGATTAGATAGTAGCTTGCTAGCAGCACAGAGACTTCCAACTCCTCCTGTTTGTTACCCACGCTGAGTGCATTGGTACAGAGGCACGTAACTTGGGCTATCAACGGTGTCACCTTTTTAGAGGAACACACCCTAATTCCTTTGTGGCATTTCACACGTGTTTCTTGTGAATGAAGAAATGTATGAGGTGCAGTAGGATCCCTTTGTCCCTACTGTTACACCCCAGCTGCTGCTCAGGCAAGGTTTGTTGGCTTTGGAGGACTCATTTTAGACTGCTGTGGTGAGTTCCCCACATCAGTGATCAGGCAATTTCACCAAACAAGTAATTCTCAGACCAAGGAGAAATCTTCTAGAGGAGCAGCACTGACCATCTCCCCTTTCCATTCAGGTGTTGCCCACCGTTTTTTCTGTTAGTGAAGCACTGGGTCTAGATAATTGTTTGAGACAATGGCTGAAAAATGTGTAGAAATAAAATCTGAAGGTTTAGTTTTGACCTCCTACATTGTTTCCTAAGAAGCACTTTAGACCAGTGGTATGCGTGCCTAATGTCCCTATTGTTCACTGAGAACACAACACTGCTGACACCTGATGCAAAACACTCATTGTTAGTCCTTTCTCCTATTATAATGTTGCCAAACTTTGGTCCCAGCAGGGCTGGGAAAAAGCTGAGATAATTGAAAAATTTCCTTGTCTATTAAAATATAAAGGAGCTGACTTTTTAATGCCTGTTTGGAAAGTTTTCTTGTAGGCTGCGGAAGGAAACAAGTTAAAGGAACTGAAAATGTTGAACGGCAATCGATCTAAAAATATGATGTTGGCTACAATTTGGTAGAAAGCCTAGAGCACAGAGCCGCCTAATGGCTTCTTTGATTTGGTCTGTAACATCCACTCTGCCTGGGGGTCTGTTCTGCAGGGCTTGCGGCATATCTAGGACTGAGTAGCATCCACTCTGTATGTAGAGGCACTATCTTTCAAGACCCCTCTTTTTTTTTTAGATTTCTCTTCTCTCCTTGCTCTCTCCTGATCCTAAAAGGCCCACTGCGGACAGTACTTCAGCCTAGAGTTTGCAGGGAATCTCTGCCTGTTTCTTCAACTCATTCCCCTCTGGTTGTGCAGACAGCTATCACTTTGTGCTGAAGACACTCTTGGGTACATAGTCTGGATGTGACACTGATTGCCAGGGGGTAACATAGGAGACTTGTCAATGCAGCACTTTCCCACATGCAGCAAATTCCCCTCAAAGTGCTCTCTGCTTCTCCTGCCCTTCATTCCCAAAACAGATTTTTCCTCTTAAATCCACAGAAAGAAG
Organism: Aramus guarauna; assembly: GCA_013400195.1. Lineage (NCBI taxonomy): Eukaryota > Metazoa > Chordata > Aves > Gruiformes > Aramidae > Aramus > Aramus guarauna. The sequence continues at coordinate 23,500 of VXBL01005644.1, read as the reverse complement.
AGTTTCAGAGGCTTAACACAGACACAAGGACTTGTACACTAAAACCAATCATGACACAAGTATAAAAGAGGAATCGAGAAAAATATAGAATGTTTGGAAATGGCAAGGAAAAGAGCAGTAAAGGAACAAAACAATGAAGTTCAAATGCTGTACGGAAAAGTCAGTAATAAATCACTGGTGTAGTGTTTGCAGTGGATCCCAAAATGTCCACTCGCATTATTCTCTTTAAATCAGCTGGTGCTCAGCCCTACTTATAATGAAGGCTATAAAAGTCTTGGGATGGTTAGGGTAAATGTGCGTTGCTGCCTAGAAACTGGATTTGTTGAAATAATAAAAAAGAAAGAAAAAAAAATAGCAGTTTTATCAACCTACCTTTGTTCAGGTGTGTGTTAGACAAAGTTCAGCATGTTTAGGCATACTGCAGTTACACAGTGCAAAGCTTGATTTGATCTCACTTTTCTCCCTTTTTCTATCCCTGTCCTTTCAGAGAATGTATTAGTAACAGTGTTTTTTCCTATGCAAGTTTCTCACTTATAAAAATATTTGATAACTTCTGGGAAATCGCAAGTATTTGTAGGGCACAGATGAAGTAATAAACCTTTTTTTGAGCAGTGATTTTCTTCTTTTCCTGCTTTACTATGGAAGTAATCAATTTCAAAAGAAAAGTGGTGTTTCTCTTCCATGATCTTTCTGTTTAATCCTATAAAGAACACAATCTCTTGACCGTTGCTTTTCTTTGACTGTTTTGTGTCTGCTCTTGCTTACAGATAACTCTGATGAAGATCAGAACCTAAGGACAATGAAAAGAGAAAATATGCCCCAGTTAGTTTATGGATGGTGCAGTGAGTATTTGGCACCTTGCTACATGGGAGATTTTACTTTTTCCTCATCTGGACAGAGCCTTTGGGAAAATCCAAGGGAAAAATAGGAAAGCTTGACATAAGCATTGAGGAGCATTGGGGAACTCCAAGTATGGTAGCAATATGGAGCTACTTTCACTGAGAAGTGGATCAGGCGCAGGGGATGCAGTAGGTTATGGGGTAGCAGTATTCTCAACAGGCTGACACAAATCCACCCCAAAGCACCAAGAAGCCTTGCTCGCTCCAGGGTTGTGAAGGTGACTGCATTCCAAGAAGAGACTGCCTTTCTGATAGAGACAATTGGGTAAAATTTTCATCTAGGTGCCTTTCTAGCAAACAATATCACTATATCCTTGGGAATGTGCTGGCAGCTAATACACTATTGACAGTGTGGGTTCTTGATGGCTTATGTTCAGTAATACTTAAACTCTTCAAATCCACTCAGGAAATGTCTAGCTTTGCCTCTTGTACTGCCTAGAGCTTTGATATGAAATGCCAGCCACAAACAATGCTCCTGTTTATTAGCTGCCTTTGGCATGTGGCAATTTGAAAGGATGAAGTGCTTCACATCAATATTTTAAACAGATATGGCTACTACTCGTATGTGGAAATAGAAGGGTCTTGTCTTTATTCTGCTGCCAGCCTTGAGAGACTAATTACTGAGTGTTATATATGAATAGCTTTCTTAAGCTTAGTCTAGCATATTTAATTGTGCACTGTATCATATCTGGAGGTATGTTGTTACTCAGCAAAGAATGTGAAAATAAGGCTGAACTGGAATTTGGAATGGGATGAATCCAACTTTAATTTTTATGGAACAGTTTTTGCAGAGGACAGAACCAAACCAAATGCCACAGCTCTTGTCTATGTCAGTAAGGTGTAAGTCAGGAGTAACAGTTGAACAAGATGCTATTGGCTTCTGGAGGTGTTTTCTTTATGTCCCAGAAAGATTTTCAGCTGAGTGGTTGTTTGAGGCTACATTTTGCAGTCCATTTAAAAATCAGCTGATTTATTCTCAGGAGATATTATATACTGCTGCCAATTTCCTGAGTTTCTCAGCATTTATTTGACTACCTGTTCTCCTTCTTTTCACTTGTTTGGCTACAGCTGTGACACCTTATTCTTAAAGAGGAGGAAGGCACTTCTGTTGGCTTACAGGTGTATGAGAAGCACCACTTTGTAAAGTTTAATCTCTCCCCTGAAATGACATCTGACTCTCACCTGACCTTTATGAAATCCAAAGTCAGTATGCCAGGATGTCCAGGCTGTGGTCCTGTATCCTAGATATTCTATATACTGGACTTCTCTTATGAGACAGTATTACTGAAGATAACCTACTATCCCTCTTCCGGTACTCCCTAATACAGACCATTGGAGGTTGCATGGCCTCCCTGGGAAGATATATATTTAGTAACTTCCAGGTTTGTTATTTCTAGCTCTTCGTCCAAAATTTGTTTCTTAGCCTGGTATTTTCATGGAGTAAAGCCATACACATCAGAAAAAGGAACACCTGAGATGGCCTATGCTATTGACTTACTGCCTTCCTTTGTTGTAACCACAACTGGTAGTGTGTTCCCATTGATACACGCAATGGGTATTTGTACCATTTCTTGGTGTAGTGCATCATTGCTTTTACTGTTTTCAATTCCCCAGCAAAGCAATAGTGCCATTCATAGTCATTCAACTGCTGTGACTGCCTCAGCCAATTGTCACTGAGAGCAAAATGTGACATATTGCCTCACAGAAGTCTTCATTCAGACCTATGCAGGCATCTGCTCAATTGGTTCATGGAGGCAAATGAAATCTGAAATTAAGAGTAAGGAATGCAATCAAACTTAGTGTGATGGTACCTGGACTTTTTGAAAGTGAGATGCTGGGTAAAAAAGACAACCTCACTCTGTGCAAGTTCCTCAGATTTGAGGTAAGTCTGCCTGTCAGCTTCTTACTGGAGTTCCTGCTGCAGTTGGCAGATGATGCATGAAACAGGAGATCTGATAAAGGACAGAACAAGCCCTTAAATTCTTTCTGTGATTGTATGGTTTATTTTTCCTTTGTTAAGGAACACGTGTTAGTGACTGTCAGCTGAACAAAATGTATCTGTGTTCTAAGCACACTTGCTAGGAGGTTGTTTTCTTCCCCAGTCCCCATAAAGGTACAGACAGAACTACCTTTTCTTTTAGAGCTTCCTCCGGGAGTAAGATGGACCCTGCTGACCTGCTTCTGACAGAACCATTTAGCCACGCTCTGCACATTTAGTGACACAGGTTTAGTTATTTGCATGTATCTAGTTATACACAAAATCTGCAATTACAGCTGCTGTAGTTAAGAAGCGCTTCATGGTGCTTTTGAAAACCAACCATACATTAATAATATATCTAAGTACAATCTCATGGGAAGTTTTACTGCATTTTTCCTGCAAGTGCAGTCTTGACTAATACACTCAGCACAGCTGAGTGAGTTAATGTTTTGTACCTGTTTCCCATTTCTCTGTGCTCTCTCCTGGGGACACATGGTGGTGCCTTTGGCCTCTGCTTTGCTAGACAACGATTTCAGAGTCACGGGAAGCAGCTCCTTACAGCTCTACAGTTGTATGCACCTATTTTGAACATAAGCTACACAGAGGGATTTGAACGGGCATAGACTGGGAGTCTGGTAGCTAATACAACCTCTTGCTCTGAAAACGGAGGGAGAAAACCTCAATTTGCTTTCAGAGTAGTGCCTTGCCAGACAAGGTGAGTGGTTTGGTGTCAATCACCGTGCATGTAGCAGAAGGACAAGGAGACCAGCTGACAGGGCTGTACCCTGGCCAGGCCAGACAAGCGGCTGCTCCCCCTCACCGCTGTCTGGATGAAAGCCAGGGACTGGCCCTGGCAGATGATTCACACCACACTGGTGTCCCTGCCTGTGGCCTCACTCCAACCTGTTGCGCACCCCGAAGCCAACCCTGGCAGTGTCACAGCTGCCCTCCTGTCTCCTCAGACCCCACTTGCCTTCCAGCCCTGCCTTGAGCGCTGATGGCTGTCAATGGCCTTGGGGTCCAGCCCTGAGCTTGGGTTGGCCTCAGATTGTGTGGGAGGTACTTCACCCCAACAAGGGGCCCTCATGATGGCAGCAGGGGTCAGTGTCCCTGCTGAGCTTTGCCCTCAGGCTGCTCCTGCAGCAATTAGCCATAAGGTCTGCTGCAAGGGCTGGAACCATTGCCTCTGTCTGAGCCCAGGACTCAGGGGCTGCTCCAGCCTCCTGGAGAACCCCTAGTTGAGGGTCAGCCATTCAGTCCCTGACCCCTGCCCACGCTTGGCTGGCAGCAAGCAGCTCCTGCTGCTGAAGAGACAGGGCAAGCCCTCCTCTGCCTTCCCACTGAATGTTGTTTTCCCTCCAGCCAGCTGTGTTGGGTTTGTTTTTTTCACCTGAGTCCTGCCATAGCTTTGCCGTGCCCTGGTGCCGGCAGTGGGGGAGCACCCAAAGGTGGGCAGAGAGGGTGAGTGAGCTTCTGGGCAGGCTGAGGCCTGGCCAGGTCGCTCTGCCGGGTGGCTTGGAGGGTGTCTGCTTGCTGCTTGCCATGGTGGGGAGGTGGATGGGAAGCGCCTGTGGAGGCCTGCAATACAAGATGAGAGATGCTGTTGGCCTGGGGCAGGATGGACATAAAAGGGTCTTTTTTGTCTCCCTTCTGAGGACCTGGGAGATGTTTTTGGAAATCTCCCCCCTCACAGGAGGCAGGGCCCATGGAGGAGAAGTGTAGTGAGGGTTTTGTAGCAAGAATCACTCGGCTCGCTGAGAGGCAGCGATGGGGAGAGGCCCAAGACCACAGGCAGGGCAGAAGCAGCTGTGGAGGTCTGTGGGGTTCCCGCTGGGCTTGAGAGTTTCTTTTTTTAACTGCCCGCCCCACCATGAACACTGCACTTTGCCAGGGCCGTGTCCACAGAAACATGAAATTTATGGTATGAGGTTCTGTGTGGGATTTTGTATCTTACATCCCCTTACATAAGATATCACCTTCTTCATTCCAGGGACAGATTTTACCAGTACTCATTATGATGTAACAGAATATGTGGACTACCCAGGTGTTTGGTTTTGTCACAAGTGCTAAAATGTACATATGCATCTCTGGCAGGATACCACCCTTGGCAGGTATTAAACACCCTCTGCAGTCCTTTCTGAGGAAAATGTAAGAAGCTGATATTCTGAGCGGGGCCTAGAGCCTTCAGCCAAGTAGCATGAAGAAACCAGTGTGAGGTCTTGCCCTTCTCTGCAGTTTGGTTATCTGTGTTAGCGCTCGGTCTGAGGATCCTCTGTCCACTCAGCATGAAGACTTTGGAGTCCCTAATAGCAGCTAGGCACCTCTGATCTGATCCTGCTGTTTTTCATAGAAAGTACGCAGACAACGAGGAGGAGATAATGATGATGGTTCTAATCACTGTGACTAATCCCACTTGCAAGATACCCTAATAAGCATATTTAAAAGAAGTTAGCAAGGGGACATCTCTGAGGCTACATTGATCCAAAGTTGTAGTTAAAGATTGGTAGGGTGGTTAAAGTAGTAAACTTGCTTTATCAAGATAAATGTCTTCAGCTGAGAAAGGCTGGTGAGGAAAGCATTTAAATTTCTTCTTCATGTCAACAGGAGTATTAACAAACCTTAAAGCTCATCTCTTATCTTTAATTCTTGCCCTACTGTGTAACCCTGTGAACTCAGTTGCCTTCTTTTCTTTTCCAGATTTCATAATTATAAAACCGGGGGAGACAACTGTACTATATATGCTAAGGTAAGCCAGTAATGAGCTATGCCTGGAGAAAGTGCTTTTGTTGTGTTACTTCCTTGCCATGTGATTTTTGCATTGATGGATTTTCCTTCCCAGCAGAAGGTGGAAGCTGTTCAGTATCTGAAAGTATTGTTTCATTCTCACTACAGTATTTCACTCTGTAGTGAGAATTTTCTAGTGATTTGGCATGTTATTCCTGTTTATCTGCTAAGCAGAAGACAATGTATAACTAACTGTTCAAAGTAGTTTGAAACCATGCCCCAAATATATCAATCAATGCATGTTTAATTTTATTTCCTGAGTATAGGATATGGATAGTGGATAAATGAATTAATATAAGTATTGTAACACTTAATATTAAGCAAAGCAGACCTTTGTTGGAGAAGTTGATCTTCCCATTTCTAAGTGAGTCACTTTTTGCATAATGCTTAACAATCACTAAGGCTGAAGGTGGCAGAATTCCTGTACTTGTGAGAAAGCTGCACATGTACTAAAAGCTCTGTCTGGGAGATACATGTATACTTATTAGAAAGGGACTATCTGCTGTCTGTGTAAGGCCTGGAAAAATGAGGTGCACTCTTAATGAGATGTTTGCTAATTAATCCTAAAAGACATGGAGGAAGGCTGTCAAAACCAGTGGTAATTGCCTCTAAAGCTCACTTGGTAATTGCTGACAGGGAAATTCTGAGTGTCCTCACAAGCTTTACATTAACCTGGATTCTAGGAAATGCTTAGCCTCTAAATATTCTTGTATTGCTGAGTAGGTGCTAGATACAGATGCTAAGAATACCACAGGTTACCACATTCTTTACAGGTAAACAAAAATCATTTTTCGTGTTGTGAACATTTTTAATATTTCCAATACAAACTACTTAAAGTATTTTCTGGCAGATTTTAAAGCTTAATGACTTGGCATGTCTTGGCTGGGTGCCTTTATTGCTACATAATATATGTCATATTCTTTTGTACCACAGATATATGTAAATTCTCAATGTGTGGTTTTAGCTGTCAAAGGGATTTGCAGAGCCATGCACAAGAAACTCATTATTGATAATCCATGTGTGTGATACAGAGGTCACACACAAAAAATGTAAAGAGCTTTTTCCCCTAGCTGTCTGATCTGTAACTACCTTTTAGGTCTCTGCTAGTGGTTCTGACCTCAGGGAAAAAAATTCTTACTCATTCCTCCACACGTTTCTCAACCTCTCCCTTTTAAAACAGCAACAGATGTAATAATTTAGTTATTAGCAATTTATTGCTTCTTGGTGTGTACTTTCATCTGATAAATACACAATGCCTATTATGACCCTCTTTTTTTTTTTTTTGGTATTGTGACAAATGACACATTCTATACAATGCCATGCAGATCACAGGCCATATCACTTTACAGAACTGTATACTGAGCCATTTCTACACTTCTTCAGATGGAAATAGCTTCTGTAATATAAATCCTGTTCTATAGCTTTAAGTCACTCATAGAACTCTTCTCTTACTGCAGCCAGTGGCACAATTTGAGCATTTATGGTCATATGAGTTGAAATCAAAGAGGAAATGCAGCCCTCTGTAGAACACAGTATGACCTCTGGTAGAAGTGAAGGCTCAAGTTTTGGAGGGCAGGGACAGTGTGAGCCTTCCTTGATGTAACTTTGTCTCTGCTGCGCTCTTGTATTCCCTGCTCATTTGCCCATGACGTCTCTGGAAAGCATTCCATGGCCTAAAGAGGATTTGAGGCCTGATGCATATATGCAATATTTTAGCTCTTCCAGCTAGTGCGTTCACATATGTGGATGACCGTGTATTTTGCACATTCCTATGTTTATATGCAATAAAACATTTACTCATCACTGATCTTTAGAGATGATAAAATGACTCAGTTGTACTTCTCTGTTGATAATCATCTGGAAAACCTGTTAACTGTCTACTAACATTGTTACAGGGAATTTCCCCAGGCTAGAACAAACCAAGGAGAGGTATGAGTGAGCCAACATCAAGATTAGGTGTGTTGTTAGTTCTGTCATACACCTGCTCATTTTTTTTCCAGTTTTGACCTGCTAGAAGGTGAGCAGGAACTTTCTTAATTAAAACTGGAATGCACTTAGAACTCTACCTTTTTGAGGTATCTTGCTGTACGACTGCATCACTATTGAAAATTTCTTTTTCATTCCTGATTCAAAGCTCTCCCCTTTCCCCTCTTTCCCCCCCTTTCTCTTGGGGTGGTCAGACTCCTCTCCCCCTTCAACCAGCTATAGTTTAGCTGAAAATCCTTTGAAAAACTAGAATACTGAGCTTCTGGCAGGGCTGGGGTAGAGCAGGTAAACTTACTACACAAGCCAAATGAACCCACCTGTGTTGGTAAGAGGCCACAGTTTGGGTGATAAACCTCACCAGAACCCTCCATGGTTTTGCTTTCATTTGCAGAGAGAAGCTTGGAGAAGTGAAGATTTTACTTGGAGAAAAGGGGAATAGCTTTGGGAAGTTAAGGGAGTTTGGGGAGCCAACCAAAATGGGTCAAATCTCAGGCTTCATGGCATAAGAATGGATCCTTTCCAGGATCCTATGAGATGATGTCTTTGAATTAATAACTTAGCAGAGAGAAGACCAGCTAAGAAAGAAAACATGCTTTTCCGGTCAGAAAAGGAAACCTCACTCCCTCACCCCCCCTTTATTTCTGGATTGGCAGCAATATTTATAACTATTAATTCCAAATGACATGAGTCAAATATAATTTGGGTAAGTGTTGCTTCCTGCTACACAGGAAACAAGCAAAACTAAAAACCTGGCTATAGATATGGACAGCTAATCGACCTGTAAAGAATAAATTGATGTGCAAACAGGAACACAAATTGGCATGGACTAAGCAGTGCTAGTGTGGATTAAGCTATTTTAACACACCAAATCAAATAGACAGTTTCTGAACAAATAAAAAAGAAATATGAGTACATATTTATAAGTTCATGCATGCACTGATGGATCCAGAAAAATAGACAATTTTTTTTGCTGAGTCATACCTAATCTTTGTGCTGTGACATTTCTTCTCATAGGCTCTTTGTTTGAGTAGGCATGGATTCCACTGCAATGTTGGTCACAGATGAACATGAAGGAACAGGGAGGAAGGAAGAGGGAGTGGATCTCACAAAAAACGTTTTCAGTTGGAGAACAATAGTGTCTGGGAAACAGTAGAGGCCATGTAGTTGTTTCTGAATAGCAATTACCCATTTACCAGAACTTCTGGTGGTCTTAGTGAAGACACCCACTAAGGCTCCCTGCTTTCTCTAAACACACAGAAATGCCCATTTTCTGTATACTAGTATTGCCATCTTTCTTTGTATTGGAATAGTGAAAGGAGAAGCCCCCTGTCCAGGATGCACTCAGACTAGAATTAGTGAGCGGTATGGAAAAGGACAGAAGCTTTTCCAGCTTAAGGCACCTTCATATTCATCTAGCCACACTTGCACTGTAAAGTATCCAAGTACATCTCCTTTGGGTAAAAAAGGGACACCTTGAGCTGACAACATTTACCAGTACAAGAGCAAAGGCCAGGCCAGGCCAATGTGTTTCAGCAGGACATGACGACACAGTTTCCATCTCCTCTTCCCTGCCTGTAGCACCCATACCAAAGCACTGCCTACAGACCTGTGGGGAAAGCACCCTAGGACAGTGTGTGAGCACATTCTACTCAGACCTAGTTTACTGGCAGAATGTTGAGAGGAGTCTCTTTTGTGCCTATTGATTAGGGACATTTTCAAGGCCCAAAGTGTCATGTGCGCAGCCTTTGAGCTGTCTTGGTAACTCTTTGCTGGACTTGCTTCAGTCTCACAGTATCTGTTTTGTACTGGGGAGTTCCAAAACTGAACACAAAACTCCTGCTGTGGCCTCACAACTTCCAAGTAGAGAAAACAGTTGTTTGTGTCATCCCATCTACATACATCCCCAGGCTGGATGCTGTGGGAGAAACTGCCAAAAGCCTTGCTAAGGCCCAGGTTAATGACATCTGCTCCTCTCTCCCTGTCCACAGAGCCAGATGTTTCACTGTAGAAGGCATTCAGGCTGGTGAGGCATGGTTTGTGATCAGTAAATCCACTACTTTCAGGTAGTGTTGCTTATTTGGACAGCCCCTATTTTGCAAATTTGGAGTCAGGTTTATAAAAATACTTTCACTTGGTCATCAAATCCTGCAGTTATCTTAGAAACCTATAAAGAAGTATACTTCATGAATAGTTGTATTATTGTATTTCTTTAAATGCCCTGGCTGTGTACTTTTCTTTTACACTTGTAAATAAATCTTTCCCCATAATTTTTTTTCATGTACTGTTTGAGTCACTAACAGGATAAGCAGAGGTTAGAAGGCAGCTTTCACCTCACTATTAGCACTGCAAAGTGAGGTGTGTGTGTGCGCTCAGGATTATACAATGAAGGAGAGGCTCCTTTGGCTTGTCTCCCCATTCCTTTTCACATCACCCACCAGTGTAATTTTCCCCACCCTTATTACTTAGCAGAGCTGAACAGGGAGCTGTCAGCAGCTTGTTGCAAGATTGATTCAGAATCAGCTGGTTTGTGCAGCCAGTTTTCACTTCTTGAGACTGAGTTCACAGCTATTTTCATATCTTCAACAGTAACTAGAATAAAAGGTTAATAGAAATGCTAAACAAATGTTTTTACTCATTTGTGTTACAGTAGAGCAGGGAGGCCAGACTTACTGTAGAGTCACTGTGCTTGGTGCCGAACACTTTGTAGGACATGACTGTCCCTTCTCCAAAGAGGTTTCAGTGTAAAAAGTGACAGTGGAAGAAAGAAGCAGTATACCAAATACCTAGTTGCTGATCTAAAAAAGTTTTATGTTTTTTTTTTTTTTTTTTAAGCCATACAGTAATGTCTCACATAAAGTAATATGTGTCATGTTGTAGAAAGGGAAGTTACTTATCAACAGCTAGTGTTCTTTGTGGTTTATGTTTCATATGTGTATATATTTATATATTTCCTATGTACTTGTATACTTTACATACACATATGCCGTAAAGACTTTAGCAACTTCTTAGATACTTTTTCTAGCTTCTACAGGGAGGCCATAGAAGTATTCTGACCTCTTCTGCAATGTACCATGATTGCTGATTATTGATCTAGCTTAGTGATTTCATAGCAAGTGAGTCTATCATCCAGTTTGCCAATACTAATCTCTATATTCAGATTGTCATGGACACAAGCAGCCACGAAGATCCTCAAGTGGGTTTCTGTTGTGTGACCAAAGGACAGTGCTCTTCTAAAATCCAGGGCCTGCAGCGATCCCCTGGCTCTGGATGCACAAACCAGTGAACTGTATGGCTCAGGTACAACTTTTGGAACTTGAAGGGGATCCTTAAGGAAACCTTGTCTTGAAAGAAGAGTGTTAGAGGGATCTGCATTCAATATCTGGATTTTCCCTTCTTTCCTTGCTGGAGAAATAAATGCCAGAAAAGCTGCTTCATGAAGAGGGGAAAAAAAAAAAAAAAAAGTCCTAGAGTGGCTAAGTGCTCTCTGAAAGCTAGGAGCTATCATTTCAGTCCCACCTTACTATTACCCTTTGGGAAGACTTTACTGAGAGTGAACTGATGTCAGACACCTTGGTGATCAGTCTTCCTGCACAGGGCCAGAGCTCACATACTGCTAGCTTTGTTATGGTATCATCCATTGTAATCTGATAATGGGACTCTAGGGCCTTGTCTCTATCCATATCTGATCAGTTAGAAATTGTGGAATCTCAAGTGAAATTTTTATATTAGACAATGTCCTGCAAAGAATTCCTCTGTCTAATTTTTGTGCAACAGGATGCCTGTAGAGCCAAGGTTCATACCAGGACTAACAGGAATGTCAAGTTCATCTTACATAAAATGCCTGAGAGAAACAGATTATAGTACATACTGTTACACAATTTCTGTGTTGTCAGTCATTTAATGAAATGTCTAAAACCTGAATTAATTCAGTGGAATGGCTGGTTTCACACCATGACTGTAAAAAATCTTAAGGAAGTGTTGTGGCTTTCTTCTCAAAACAAAACAGGGGATTTTCTTAATATAGGAATATAGTAGTATTCCTAAAGCTTCTCTATTTCTGTTCACCTACCACATAGTAAGAATTTCTACCTACAGCTCTCCCCAACTTGCATTCCTCTTGCAGAAGTAAATAAACAGGATATATATCCTCATGTTGTTTAATCACTTACATTTATTGGGTTTTAAGCTTTCTTAAAGGAAAAGTTTTCCAAGTGTTTGAAATTTCAACATACCAGTTCTCCATCTCTTGTAGTACCAATTACTGTGCTGCACTCATTAACTAGAAAGCTATCCTTGTCAGAAGTGGACAGACTTCTAGCCTCTAAATAGCAGTATTCATAGTCTTCAGGAATGCTTTCATGTAAGTGCTTTGAGCCACTCATTTTCTCTGTTAATAAAATTAGGGAGATGAAGCTTAGAGAAACTCTTGGGGCAGACACATTATATAATGTAGCCAAATCATGTTTGTAAAGTGTTCTGAAAATCTCAAATAGCAGGTGCTATAGAGATAAACAAACTTTAAGGTTGTGTTTCATAATCCTTAGTCATTGAAGTCAAATGACTTTGCCAATATCAGCACTGTCATGGAGGGCTTGGAGTTTGCTATGCTAATTGTTAATATTTTTAATTATTTTGTTTCATGTGCCACTGATCAGAGATACTGTTTTCCTGTGCACTTCATGCTTGAAATGTTTTCGTGACTCAGGTCTGTGTTGTCAAGCTGTAATCCAGCAGTACTTGCTTGATTATAAACATGTGCTTATGGCCTTTCCTCTTTACTTAAACACTCCAGTGCTTTGCTAAGCTGTGATCCTCACTATCAACAATGTGTTGCCGTGCAGGTTATCTGGATCCCTGAAGTGGCTATGGCATTATCAGTAAACTGGTACGACTTTTCAAAGTCATAGTGATAACAGTGAGCACAGGGCATTCAGTATTTCTGCTAAACTACCAATGTTTCAAAAAGCAGCAAAATGCTTAAATACTTGAGGGATTCAAGAGGAGGTCTGTAGCCATAACTAGATTCAAAAACCCCAGCCTGTTCCAGGTATTGTGTCTGATTTTTGGTTTGCACTTTCCCAGGCTTATTTCCTTTGCAGGGTTCATATAGGAATGTGAAGACATTTTTGGAAAGAATTTATGCTTTAGAGAAGGATCATTAGCTAAATTTGCTTAGAATAAGATCCCTTTACTGCACCAACCGTTTCTGGGACTATCCTTGCTAGATGAAGATGCCAGTTTATGATATCCGTATTTTGAAAACTATGGACAGATAAGGCTGGTGGAGAAGGTCTCCAAAGTCAGATGGCAAGACAGAAATTTATTAAATTAATATCCCTCTGGAGAGCAAATCAGACAAAATTAAAGAAAGTGAGGAAAGAGCATTCTAAAGAACTGAGACGCAAAGAATAACAGCAGGGGACAAATTTTAGTCATTGATCTCCTGCTTGATCCTACAGAGGAATGCAATAACAAGGTAACAAAACCTTCCATTATATTCAATCCTGAAACTGAACAAAACAAGAAAATAGGTCCCATCCTCTTTCCATTAATTCTGGCAGGCCCCGGAAGAGTAATTTGCACTACAGCTAAGCCCTTGCTGTTGCCATATCTGAGTTGCAAAATGGTTCCTCCCAAATAACATTGGAACAGGCATGTATAGCTGAAGCCTAGCTGCCCTTGCCTTGCAGTTATATTAACTGAGAAAGGAGCCTGATGGCTTTGAGTTGCCGCAGAACATCACCACGGGCAAGTCAAAAGTCATTCCTTAAGCAAAATGGTCCTTTATGAACTTATGCAGAGCAGTAAGAAATTGAGTATCCTGGTTGGGATGGTAGCAAGCCAAGGCTATTTAAGTTATCTGTACCGTATTCACAAATGTTGACTTCTTGTTCCCACACCTGTGTTTCATAGGATCATTTTTTTTGTGTAGCTCTGGAGTACAAAAAGGGATTGTGCTGCCATGCCAGGTACATTGAGCAGTCATTACAGGCAATTTTTTTTTCAAAATTCACAAAGCTTGGGACTGTTATTTCCTAGGGAGTAGAAAGCAGCTGGAAACATTCCATAATCCACATACTCATGGAATTAACTTTATCACTAATTGTAGTAATTGGCATTGACATTCTGTTGTGGTGCTGAGGATAGGCAGAAGGATGGGAGTGTCATATTGTATATTTATATAGATGCTGTGCACACCTTCAGAGTAGTGTGTGTTATAATGCATATAATATTTATATTTGTATAACTATATGAATCACTTATCTCCTTTGAAGATATTAATTATGTTGTCATTTACCTAATCTATGCCTTCAATTACCTACTGTATTTAAGGAGGAAAGAGCACAGACTTTCCTACAGATGATTCTACATAAGGGCTACCTGTCTAGAAAAAAAAGGCTGTAGCTGTTTTGTTGCTAGTGAGCAAAAGTAATGATTCTTTGTGAAAGAAAAATTAAACTAACATCCTGTGGGTTCCTCTACTGGCTGGACTAATGAGAAATACAGTGTCAGTCACTCTACCTGAATGCTTAGCAGGGACCAGCTCAATTGCCCTCATGCTATCTGCGCAGGGGCAGACTGTAAGAACTCAGCTGAATTCCAAGGGTGGTCAGAGTTGGTTAAGCCAAAGGTATAGAGTGACTTCTTGGAAAGAAATGGCTTATGTAACACAGCAACTAATTAATGTTCAGCACTTAGTCCTCAGGAAAAAGAGATCTCCACATACCTTTAGCATGAGTATATTTTATTCGTGATGATCTCATCTGATTCTGGTCCTGACATATTCTAGATCTTACATGTGTCAGTGAGAAAATGGAAAAGGCACGATTGAAGCCTTTCCCTGCAAAAATCAGAGAAAAGCTTCCACAATTGTCTTCTCTGAACAAAGAGAGATAACACTGACATCTATGCTTCTAAATAAAAGTCGGCCAGGGACAGAGTTGACTGACTAAATCTCTTATCTTTCACAGTACTCAATTCACTCCCTGGTTCTCTCCAGGATAAACCTGTTTCAGAAGGATGAGCTCTAAGCAGTGTAATTTTGAGCCAGCTGCTGTCTCTGGCCTTGGGGTCCAGGAACAGTCCATAGCTCTCTTTTATTTATCTACATTTGTGTCTTATACACGTGTGATTTTTTTGGCACCTCTGTTTCTTTTGCACTTTCTATTTCTAGAAAAACAGACTCCTTTTCTTTAAAACCTTGATCTTGGGCCTTTTATGCAGCCACATGAAGCTAATCACAGCTCTTAGGAAAAAGGCAAGGGAAAACTGGAATCCTGATCCTAGCTGTGGTGGTATTCTCTGCATTGTTTTGTGGCAGAACTAATGCTTTCTAATGAAAAGTGTGTAGGTATGAAAAAGGGTAATCTAAAATGGAGCAAGATTTTCTTGCACAGCCATTACCCAAGTTATGTAAAAGAAAATGATCAACATAGAGGAGTCCCTGGCAAAAATACTACTCTATTGAAAGGTCTTTTTTTTTCTCTTCTAATTTTGCATTGTAGATAATATTGCAATTTAATGCAGTTGGGAAATCAAACTGTTAAACTCAGATAAGAGCAAAACCAAGACCATTCAGCCTTACTGCAATCAAAAGTTTCCTTAAGACTGATTTTTTTTTTTTTTTTTTTTTTTTTTTTTTTTTTTTCCCCCAGAACACTTTGAATAACAAGTTCTCTGGAGAGAGGTAACATTTTGAGTCCTGAGTCAATACGAGGTAGAAGCTCATAGTCTTGAAAAAACAGAGATTTCTGTGGCTCTCTCACCTGCTGGCACTTTTGGAAATGCTGAGCCCAAAGAATTTTCAAAATTGTGTGGATAACTTCTATGGACTAAGGCTGGTAAAAGGAGAAAGTTATAGACTTTTTAAAAAACATTGTGAAACAGTATCTGTAGGTAAAAAAAGTTTGCACCAGGATTTCTTCCACAGAAGACACTGAAGCTGCAACATGACAGCCCTGCTAATCTAATAACTGGCAGCTGCCAAGAAGGGCTGTCTCACCCTCTTCTCTAGCCATATGCCTTATGTGCCCACCAGTTGTTTCAAATTCCATGATTCTGTGGCCACATGGAGAGTCAGTTCAGCTGGCGGATACTACTAAAATGGATCCTTTAAAAAAGATGAAAAACTGTTGAAAAGAGTTTTCTAATAGATCAACTAATTTGGTCAACTTCTTCCTGTGGCTGCATTATTCAACCACTGCAAAACCAGGCAGCAGGGGAGTATACTGCTGCTTTCAGCAGCAGCAGTTTCAGCTTTGCTATAGTGTTGAACCACATGCTGAATGTAAGAAATCTCCTCTTTGTTTGCTAATCTTAGCAGCATAATACAACTGCTCCCCAATGAGCAATAAGACACAAGCTTAGGATGTATACACGTTTAACCCAGCAGGCAGCTAAAACAACCACAGAGCCATTCATTCACCCTCCCTTTCCCCCTCCTCACCCCCCCCTACCCCAAATGGGATGGGGAGAGAATCAGGGTGAGGAGGGAAAGGAAAACTTGTGGGTTGAGATGGAGACAGTTTAATAGGACATAAAAGGAAGACAATAATAATAATCACAGAATGGTTTGGGTTTGAAGCGACCTTAAAGATCATCTAGTTCCAACCCCCCCTGCCATGGTCAGGGACACCTTCCACTAGACCAGGTTGCCCAAAGCCCCATCCAACCTGGCCTTGAATGCTTCCATGGAGGGGGCATCCACAGTTTCTCTGGGCAACCTATTCCAGTGTCTCTGTGTTGTTTCAAGACACCCCCCACCCCCGACTAATTATCTGTAGGCAAACATCAAGATTACTTGGGCTTTACTGATTCTGTTTTTAGAGCCAGCTTGGCTGGTCCTATCTCAGGGATCTCTCTGTGGAGCAATACTGGGTGAGTAGACATAACCTCTGATGATGGTATGCTTTTATTTTTGTGCCCTGCCCAAATGCAGAACATAGCTCCTCTCCTGCACAGAAAGCTTCTATTTTCTGCTTTGCTTATTTCCAGAGTAGAGCATTTTGACAAATCCATGAGATGCCTGTTTGGAAGCTGCAGAGTTTCCAAGTTAGATTGTGAACTCTGGGTATTGTTTTGTTGCAGCTGTGTCACTGATTCTTTATCTGTGCTATTTGCTATTGTCCTGGTATTTTGTACTTGATTTCTCCTCCACTTGCTTTTTCCAGGATAATGCAATGCAAGTCTGAGAAGGAAAATGTGAGTTTCATCTCATCAGAGCTAGTTAAAGCACATTTATTACCTCTGTGTCTCTACTCAGCACCATGCCTCATTAGCCCCCCACAAAAGGGACCATGCTTTGCCAACTTTAAAAAAGGAATAGTTTCTAGGAAACCCATTTTCTTTCATTGCAAGCCTGGCATTTCTTGTGTGATGACACTTGGTTTTTTAAAGCCTTAAGGTTCCATAGGAATATAAGGCTTCAGCATTCCTAGTTCTTCTGTCCTATATCTAATCATCATAATGCAGCAAGAAGTATCTCAACATGAACTTCAAAGTTCCCCAAATCCAGGAGGGAAATAGAGGCACAGCTTGCCCTTGTTTGTTTCCTTTTTGTTTCTCTCATCATTTTTTCAAGCTAAGATCACGATTTTTCTTAGCCTGATTGAGCTGAGCTTTGTATAGTTAAGTATGGGGAGATGGAAGTCAAAAGAGTTCAAGGCCCCTGTGAATTGTCTCTCTGAATTAGGTAAACTTTTTTGTGATTTTTGTGGTCAGGGAGCCACAAAGGTGTCTTAGCCACCTGGGAGTGTCCTTCTCCTTCCCTCCCTTCATATTGCACTGAGCCCCAAATGGCAAAGATGCATGCAATAGGCTGCTTTTTAGTGGATCTTTGTCTTCACAAAACATACTTTAAATTATCTCAACCATCTATGTAATATGGGTATGGGCTGTGTATAAAGCCCACCATGATTCATTGTCAAGGAGTATTGACTGATCATTTCAGAAATGGTAGCATGGTTTATGGCCTGAGGGCTCATAAATGACTTTGTTTTCTGTAGCTCTTCTACACATGAACAGGAGGACAGCAGGCCCAGGCATGTCTTTAGTGAGGTATAGGTGAGCCTTAGTGAATAGGAACCTTCTAAATGTACCTGGAAGTCCTGTGGAGCACAAGACAAAAATTTCCTTCCTTCTTAACAACTGGATTGTTCAGGGGCCTGCCAGTTAGGAAATTTTTATCTCCATCATGCTGTGAGTAAATAAATGTTCCAGCCCTCAGTTTGTCCATGCGTAAGAGAGGTCTTACAACACATAGCTCACATGATGTGCTAAAAACTAAGTAGCTTCTCAGAGTTCTCAGTACTGATGTGCATAGTATCTGTAGCGAGGGAGCTACATGGCTCTCATATTCCATGAAATGCCCCCTGTACACTGATTTCCTATTGGGGTGAGGAACAGCAATACTCCTGTACCTCCTCAGATTGTTTTCTTACTAAATGTTAAGAGGCAAGGGGAAAATCCAGCTTGTTTTGACTGGATCTTCTGTATGGATGATGTGGGAGCAGGGACCCTGGTGGAACATGGTGTGCTGTTTAGGTTTCTAACCAAGACAGATTATGCTCTTTGAATGCCTAGTGCTAATATAATCTAATTTCCTTACATGTGATTAACTTTTTAATGCTCCTCAGAATTTTTTTTTTCCTCTGGATCACTTTAAAGTCTCATAGTCAATAAGTTTTGAGTGTTTTTCTCCACATTCTTATACATGTGGAAAGTACAGTTCCTACCTAAAAAAACCTTCTTTTTCTTTCACTCCCAACACCCGCAGAGCAATACACATTCTCACTTACAGTACTGATGTTTTTGGAGAATCTTGGATATGTTAGTTTGGTACTACCACATGATAAAAGAAGTTATAAACAGTATTATCTTCTTCCCCTAAATTGTGATTTTCCCAAGAAATTCCATCTTTTGACCAATAAATAGGTAACTAAGAGTCTGGAAGTGTTTGGTGATGGCTGGCAGAAGGGAGCATTAAAAAATAGAGTATGTCAAAATGGGTTGTTTATCTTTCAGCTGTGAAGTGACTAGCATTTCTCCCCAGCATTTGCTGCTTATGATTCAAGTTGGCTGAGGGGCTTAGATGCCCACAAGAATTTTGGTTTTTCTCCCCATTGTATTCTCTGACTTAATAAGACACTGTCTTTGCAAGTTCAGCTGCCCTCTGTATTTCTCTTAGTTTTGTCCTTTTTTTTGTTTGTTTGTTTTTTAGAAGCTAAGGTCTTGGCAAACGTGGGCTTTTACCAACGTATTTTTAAGCAGATGGAGATTAATATCTTAAGAGATTTTTTGCAATGTAAAGTGTAAAGTTCAGTGTCTTTTGAGCATCCCAAAGGAATGCCAAGGTTTTAACAAGTGAATTATATTGCACTTCAATTTTATTTCCTTGTGTATCTTCACCTCCTATCTCTAGGTGTAACCTGAGTTTTCTCACAAGCTTTGAAAGATACATGTAAGAAATAGGTGGTCAGTCAAATCTCGAGTTTATAGGTTGGTGAGATGAGTGAAAAGGCATTTAAAAAATTTGAAAATGTTCACCAGTTTGATAATGGGAACTCTCATATCTTTAAGGCATGTGGTAAAACTTGTTCTGCATTTGCCAGAAAGCAACTTTTATGGTAAAATATATGACAAGCTGAATTGAGAGCCTTACCTGGACCTCAACTCTGGTGACAGGCTGTAATGAAACAACCAGCCACCCTACTGTATCTATTCCCCTGAAAAAGAGAAGTCTATTGTTGGTTTGTTTTTTTGTTTGGTTGGTTTTTTTTAAGTATGTCATTTGCTGTATGTGAGTAAAATGAGCTTATACTACTAAATCTGAGCTTGGTTTGTTGGTTCAGAAAGGACTTCTGTCATACAAGTTAAGTGTCATTGTACACTAAAAACAGTGGTAGTGCTTCTAAGGTAGTTCAAAAACCTGACTTAATAGACTTTGCAGCCAGTTTTCTATGGCTGCATTTTCTATGGTTGTCATTTCATAGATGATGATTCTGGTTAGGAAAGATGGGGAGTGGCACATCCTACCCTTTCCTTGATAGGGACAGAAGGCTCTAGTTTGCAAGAGCATTGATGCTTGTACATTGTTCACAGATGAGTAGGACCTGCAGAGGTCATGGGAGGGGATTAAGTCCAAACACTGCCCTCCGTGGAATGGTACCACCATAAGTGCCCAAGCTGAGTATGAGTTAGACTGCTGTTAGGGTAGCCAGAGTCCAAAAGAAAGAGGAGCTCCTGAGTAAAAGTAAGATGGGATTTCTAATGATTTATGCAAGAGGAAATAGCTCATATGAATTCTTTAAGCTTTTCAGTTAAAGGTGTAAACAAGTCATTGCTAAGAAAACAACTGACTTCTCAGAAGTTCCTACATCAAACAAGACACAAAGCTGAATTCTGCCACCTTACACCAGAGAACAATACCCTTTCTTGAGTTCATTTCAAGGACTATTTGTCTTCATCTTACTTCCCTGTCAAAGTAAAACCAAAATGAAATTAATTTTAGAAAATATAATTGCTGGACCAAAATCTAGAATTCATGTAGTTATAGATATGCTAGGTCTTGGCATATCTATAAAAAACTTGAAAAAAGTTCAGATAAATAATGGTCCTCCTTCTTCAGGCCTTAACTCTGCTCTACTCCACCCCAGATAGGGAGGGAGTACAGGAAGCTTAAGTACATTCGCTACTCTTGCTGTGCCAGCACTGGTAGCATCCGCCAGAGAGGCAGGTATTAACTCCTGGTGGGCTGTGGAGTGAGAAGGAGCCCTTTCCCTTTGCAAAGGACTACAAGTGCTCTATTTAGCAGTGCTCCTCTGCACACAGTGTGGCTGAAAAAAAGTCACTAAAATGATTTAATGAAGGCTTTTATCAGCATAAACCTAAGTCAGGAAAGGGTTTTAAAATTATGACATAATGTAAATGTTTAAGTCATTGATGAGGCCACAGGCACATGGAGGCCTGGGGTTTCTATAATGATTTGTCACTGAAGAGAAGGCAGGGAGGTATGGTATCATTGGGGTAAAGATGTGACCCAAAGCAGGCGACCAGCAGTGACTGTCTGTATCAACTGCCTATAGTTAGGAGGAGCTTACCTGCTAAAGAAAATGTGGATAAACTCAACTAAGAGACCTGTTTATCCAATATTTTCCACCTAGTTTAAAGAGGTGAAGTAGCAGAGATTGGCAATTGCTCCACCCTCTTTACAGTATTGGAGAATCAAAGGCTGATGTCTCTCTGGTGCATTTCTATCAATTTGCCATTCTAATACAATAAAAATACAAGTTAGAACTGAATAGTTAAACATTTACTCCTAAATAATTAAAAATACAGGAAAATGTGGAGGAAAAAAGTCATATCTCCTGATGAAGGCAAGAGTTTTGGACTCAAGGCTCCTCAGTTCTGTATCTTAGTCATGCATTGCCCAGGCCCAAGGTTGTTAAAATATTCTGCTTGTTGAATACCCTGAACAAAAATATTCAGGTGAGATGCACTGCTCACTGAATTCTGTTTGTCTTTCCTTTTGATTCAATAGCCTTTGGATCACATTCAGACTTTGTTCCATTAAAGAAAAGCAAGCATACTTCAACAGAAAGCTTTGGAATTTATTATAGTACAGGTCAGGTGTGAGAATTTCATTACATTGGCTGTGATCCCACTTGTGTGAGGGATTAGCTGGGGCTGAGACGTAACAATGCAGCCTCACCCCTGTTTAAAATACTGAAGTCTTTGATTCAAAATGTCAGTTTGAAAAAGGAAGAGTACTACAAGGAGGTGAAAACTCAACATGGGGACTTGGAATTACCTTAGGCATTTAATGTTCTCTTTTTTTCTGTGTAAGTTAAAATCAACTTGATTATTTACCATTGCTATATATTTAGAGGATGTTCTTGAGATATCTTTGAAATGGTAATCTCTGTGTGTGTATGTATGTATGGCTAAAAATCAATATAAAATGCAATAACATGCAATATGTACAGTTTGGGTTTTTTAAATTTCTTTTGAATGTGTAGTATTTCACCAGGTATTTTAGTAGGGACGTAAAGCTGTAAACGGATAAAAGAATGAGAGCAAAGTAATTGAAAAACTCTCATCTAAAAGATGAAACATGCAGTGTCTGACCAGACTTTATGAATTTTTTTAGCCTTAAGCTTAGTTATGAGACCAATGAATGATATACTTGCCAATTTTTCTCTACTGAGAGACTCTTTAGGAAAAGACTTATAAGAAAGCATGGACTAGCTTGCATTAATTATGCTGTGTTCTCACTGTACTGCAAGAGTTTTTTGAAATAACATCTAGAAATTCAGAAGGATGCGTTACTTTACTCTTAATGTCTAGCTAGATGTCATTCAATGCAAATAAGTTTCTTGAGTGATCAGTACTTGATGTTAACAATCCAAGGAATACAAGCCTAGGGTCTTAACAATTCAAGCTGTATTGGGATGCAGAAGATCTACCAGTCTGTTTTGCAAAATATGTATTGTTACGTTACAAGCTTCTATGTATACACCAACTGATATGAAAATACCACTTTAGTTTTACAGATAAGTGGATTCAAAAGAAGTTAATATGGTTCTTAAAAACTTAATAAAGCTACTCCAGTATACCTGGAGTATATCTCTGTGAATCCTTTAAGTTTTAGACAGCCCAAAAGAAAGACCAAGGATAATAACTAGGTGTTGCTAAGGAGTAATATTAACATGAGACAGAACACTATGTCTGTGTTTGAATAGGAGCAAAACCACTCCTCAAAATCAAGGTTAAATTACTTGAGCAAGTCAATGAAACAAGCCCGAATTAACCTGAATATTTAATTGCAATGGAAGAAGTATTTGATTTTACCTTTAAAGAAATTATGGGAGTGTTAGAAATGCTGTCATTTTCATACTTGCACACTAAAGTACTTATGATTTATTCATAGTTAGAGATACAGGTAAACACAGGAATACAATGAATTTTCTCCATTAGCATAATTTACTATATCAACATAGATATGCACAGAAAAAGCTTTCTGTCCTGCCTCACAGCTAATAAATAAGAACCAATTAATTACCTTGCAAAATAAAGAAACTGAAATGATGAAATATGCAAAAAAAGCTGAGGAGAAAATGATGCTGAAAAAATGCATCCTAGATATTATTAAATGTCCCTGTTAATTCTCTAGACACTTTAGAGAGATCATAGAATAATTTAGGTTGGAGAAGACCTGTAAGGTCACATCCAAAAACAAAACTAATAATAAGTTAACCACTAAATCATGTCCCTAAGAATAAAAGAAATTATGTTAAGAGGAAGAAAAGAACATAAAAACTTGAAAACTATATTGAATAATAATGGGAAAGCATAAAGAAGATAATCTAAAAATCTAAATGACAAAGAAAAAAAATTACTATCAGGAAAACAGTAAGGAAAACAGCTCTGAAAATCCATACAAAAGAAAAAAAGACATAGAATACAAATCTGGTGGTACTTAAGAAGTAGCAAAGGAAGTATGTAACAAAAAACAAGGAAGGAAATAAAAAACAAAAGATGATAAATATAAATGGAAACTTCACAGGAGAAACAAAATACAACGGCTACATTAGTACAGTATAATGTAACTACATGTCAAATATTCACAAACCTCATGACAAAAGAGGAAATGGATAGAAAGACGACAACAGCACAGAGAGACAGAATAAGTACAAAGACATACACCTCTCAAAATTAAAACCAGCAACTATAGGTAGAGAGGAAGAGACAAGAAATAAGCCATATGAACACACTGCAAATAACATAATTGAGTGCAATGACAAAACATCCCTTTGCTCCCTCCAGCATCATTAGCCACAGTGGAGGCCAGGACCAG
>VXBL01005643.1:1499211-1525860 GCA_013400195.1 Aramus guarauna | reverse complement strand
CACAGCGTTCAGCATGGTGCTCCAGAGCAAAGAGCCGTAAAAAGCAAGGGAAAATAAACACAGATAAACATATGCTTCTGGGCAACCCTAGGAAATACTCAAACGTTAAGGAAAAAAAAAAAAATCTTTGAAGGTGAGTGATCTATCAGACAAGTACTTACAAAAATAATCAATGAACTTTTCCCTTATAAACCTCCAAGTCCGACCATCACAGCCGGAGCATGGACATCTCCCCTTCGGTGAGGCACTCCAAGACAATTTCCAAGAAAGGATGAGGGTGGGTAAGTAGGAAACAGAACAGACACCTCGCTCTTTTAAAAGATACAAGATACCTGTGTTCAGGCATTAAAACCAAAGCGTACAGATCTGCTCAGCATGTGCATTTTTCTTTTCCAAGCTGGGAGGATTTAATTCAAAGAGGGAGTAGAGAGATTAAGAGATGGGAACAAGATGCACTGAGGCAAGAAGCTAACGCTCTTACGAGGGATCCTAAGCCTTAACTTAGTAACTGGCAGAGCTGCAGGCTCAGGAGCTCCAAAGCTAGACCCAGGGACTGGCCAGGCTTTCTAGACAGCACTCAGGACTGGCAGGAAGAGCTCCACAACCCCTAAAATGGCACAGGGCTTTTGGCTTCTAGTCAGGGTAAGGTTTAAGCAAAGCCTGAGGCTGACTCAGGCTGTGGTCCCAAGTACAGCCCAAGGGACATCACACAAACCTCTCTCACTGGTACCATGGTTCTACAGTTTCTACCCAAATACAGTCCAGGCTGAATGGGGCAACGGCACTCCAGAAGCCCCGACCTCACACCTGGCAGGTCTGACAAAGCAGTTCAAGGTGAGAGAAGAGCAATACTACTCACATTTTTAACACAGACTTCCAGTATGGAGCATGGTCCAGTACTGGCTCAGAACAATCCATACTGGATACTGGAGATGACCCAACTGCTCTGGGATTTCCTGTACCCTCACTGGCTACGAGACAGGACAGTATTCTGCCACACAACCTCCTCCATGCCGAGGCACACTCGTCTCCCTGGTGTGCAAGGCTTGTCCTGCTCACAGAGTCAGTGCCTGGCCCCTGGCACCGTACACATTGTAGATACTGGAGTGCAAGGGAAGGATGTAAGGAGAAGGATAAGCAAAACTGAAATTGCCTTCTAGAGACAGCCCGTCAGCAGCAGCAGTCTTTTGAAGTGACTGCCTCCAAGCAGGATTTGTTCCTCACATCAGCTAGACGCATGGCTAGACAGTGGTAGAGGTTTTACTGGAGTGTGTTTGTCAGTCTCATCAAGGGGGAAGATCACCTTTTGGGAATTAATTCTTATATCATCCTGGAGACAAGCCCTTCACAAGCACCTTGTGCAGCTTTCTCAAGTGTCCCCTCCAGCCAAGGATTAGTGTCACTCAAGAAAGGAGCAAGCAGTGAGTCCTAACTTCCCCCTGGAAGAAGGCTGCAAGCTGCGAAGTCAGTCTGTTTACAGCAACAGCCCCACGGTACAGAAAAAGCAGCTGTTTGGAGGGCACACGGTTCACGGGAAGCACCAAAAATGAAAAATCCTATGGTTTTTATTGTTAGTGTTTTGGAGAGCACAGCTGCATTAGAGGCATTGTTCCAACTCCCCTTCCCCATGAGACTGCCACAACTCAGCAGCCCCAGGCAGCTCCAGAAATTGCACCTTGTTTTGCAGTGCAGACAAGTGTTCAAGAGAGGACCGAGACCCTCGCGTGACTTGCCACAGAAGAACAATAATGATCCAAGGCTCGCAAGATGAAAAAGCCAGCACATTAACTAGCAACCCTCGCCCTGCTAGGAGACACACATGAGCTGGTTCCCAGTGCCCCGACACAAGGATGCGGAGCAGCCCTGCGAAAGGGGTGCCCCTAAGCTGCCCTTTCTGGGCGTTCCGCTAACTTAGTTTCGATGAAAGTCCCTGCCATGCTGTGCAAGAGATGAGAGGCCGCTCAGCCGGCACGGAGCTGCTCTGCTGATCAGCAGCAAGCGGTCCTGCCCCGCTGCCTGAACGAAGCACTCCCTTCTGCGCTCTCAGGCGAGTCACAGTCAAAAACAGAAACCCAAAGGCTGTCTCCTCTTGCTGCCCACACACAGCAATGAGCAGTCTCTATTCCCTTCTCATGAGCTGACAGTTACTTTTTTTTTCCTTTTCTTTCTCCCCCTACAGGGCAAGAGGTAACACACTAAAAAAAAATAAAATCAAAGGAACTTAAATTCAACACCACCTCATTTATCCATCTCTCAATGAAGATGTAATCCTGCCCATTGCCAGTGGCCTCTTCTATTCACCTGTAAAGTGCTGGTCAGGTTGATTTTTTTCTATTTGATCTCATGGCTCAAGACCCTGAAAATCTTCACGCTCCTATAAGAATAAACAGTTATGTTATGCCTATAATTTATGGTATTGCCTTTTCATGCATGTTTCCTTCTCTTGTGGAAGTCAGGACACGGGCGGCGCCAGGTCTAGTCATCGACAGTGATGTTGCGAAAGAGATAGGCCATGGACTCGCCATTGTGGATTCGTCGGATGGCTTCAGAGAGAATCAAACTGATATCCACAGTCTTTATCTTGGGGCACTGCAGCTTCTGCACTTCGTGAGGAACTGTGTTGGTTACTACCACCTATGGAGTGTCAGAAAGAAAAGACCAATAGTTGTGTTGCTGATACACTCACTCTCACTGAACCGCAACCCTAGATAAACTCCAAGAGTGGTGTGTACCTGCTGTTTCACAGTTCAGGGGGAGAAATCCTTGTACATTAGGAAAAAAAAAGAATAAAATTAATGGTCTCCCCCACATGACAGCCAATCTGTTGAGGGGACCGGCATAACCGGCACTCTACAACAGCCACCTCCACACAGGCTGACGGGTCCATTTAGATCACAGGATCTGACATGTTTGTTACTAAGGGCGAGGTTTGAAATCTTATCCTCTTAATGCACCCAACAGCCCGTCATCAGCTGGTAGAAAGCCTGTACAGCGAGAAAGCAGTCACACGTACCCAGCTGCGGAAAGGGAAGTGTCCAGGCAGGAATGACTATCTGTGCATTATGGAGAAAACATACACAGAGAGGCAGATCTGATCTGAACAAGTATTAATCACACATGTGGGGGGTTTTTTTGTTTGGTTTTTTTTTTAAATGAAGAACCAACTAACTGAAAGCATCTGATGAAACCAGTCATTTCAGACATGAGCTATGTGGCAAGGGGAGAACCTCAGTTTCTGTTTTAAATCAACCCAGCCACCAGCACTGGCCCTTCCTCCACAGCCCAGAAAGTGGACGCACCTCATCGATGGAGGATTCCTCTATGAGACGAGGGGCATCTGCTGACAGGAGCCCGTGAGTAGCCATCACAAAAATCTTGTAGGCTCCGCGCTCTTTCAGGATATCTGCAGCAGCTACAAAGCTTTCCACATCATCGATGATGTCATCCTGAGAAGAAACAAAAATAGCACTGAAACCAGAAGTTTTGCTGTGCCTGCAGGGCAGGGGTGGAACTTCAAGGTACTGCAGCTTTGGGCATGCACATAGCCAGAAAAAAAATAATCCTTGGCTATTTCAGCTGCTGTTGAGATGCAAGGACAGCCACGTGCACGACTTAAATCCGTGAACACCATTTCCCTAATTTACAGACCCTTTGCTGGTGTGCAAAACAAATTTTGTGTCTTGGAAACAAATTAGTCTCTGCACGTGCATATGCACAAATAGAGCTCCTCTTAAGCAAGGTATTTTCTTTTTCATGGCGATAGTAGCTGCATGTTGATTACTTACACTGCAGCATGGCACAGCAAGTATGAGGTGCTCAGCAAGTGGTTTGTTTTTTTTGTTTGGGTGTTTGTTGGCTTTTTTTTTTTTTAGACACTTCAGGAGATTTCTCCACAAGTCCTGGATTTATTGAGTATTTGTACACATTTGACACTTGCAGATTCAAGGGAGCAAAAAGTGCTTAAAGTGGTGAAGTACAAAGGGTTTTCAACAGAAAGCTGAAATAACCAAAGCTATCAGCAAAACTGGAGAAAACAGTGGTAACATTCACATTCCCACCCCTACACCAGCGGTTCCTTCTACCCTCTGGGATAAAAGCAGCTCAAGAAAAGATGCTGAGAAGCCACCAACCCCCCTATTCCATCACACTCATACCACAATGATGGCAATTCTTCCTCCAACGTCTCCAACCACAGTTATTGGTGGTTTCTCCTTGGCCATCATCACTAAAGAATTAAAAAAAGCCCAGGTCAGTTAGCCTTAACCACAACAGCTCCACCACACAAGAGGCTCAGCCCTTAACTGCGTCTGATACTGGTGCACGGTATCTGGTGCACTGTGCTTTACGTTACCCTGACACTCACCTAAGTGAGTAACCACTGGTTTAACCATTGTTTTCCTCTTTAAATGAACAGCACTGCTGCATAAAGATGAAACCTCACTTCTGTGGGGACCTCATACTGAACTCAGAGGCAGTAAGCAAAACCAAGTATCTAACAAACCTCTGCACAAGGAGAGATAACAACACAGCACCTAATTTATGGGAAGTGTCAGTGACTTTCCTTGTGCTCCATAACAGGACTTGAAAAAAGGGGTATCTCGTGAGTGGGAACCACAAATGGGCTTCTCTGAGCAACACCTTTCAAAGGGCATATGCTTTACAAGGTGCAATTTTTCACCTGCTGGACTCACTAATTCATCTGAAGGATCTGAGACTCACACTGCAGCTTGCTTGCCTTCTCTCATATCACCAAACACACAAGGCTCTTTCAGAAGGTGTAAGGACCTTAATACCTGCTCAGGCAAAGAAAGCTTATGGAAGTTTGCAGGAACAAATTTGCCCTCTTTTTTTTTTTTTTTAAGTGGATTAATGGAAACAGCAGGACAAAATCCAATTCGAACTCATTTCTACAAGCTCAGTGCAACCAGCACTTGGAAGGAAAAGGATACATTGATGAGCTGTGCTGACACACGGTGAAGAGATGTACCTGGAAATAAGGTTCCACTCCCTCTTGACTCTACTTTTGCACTGACATGGTTCATGCAAAAACTACGTGCGTAACAGGTTTTATCCTTTACCCTGAAAAACTTCCAGCAGCAGTATAAAACAGTAACAGAGATATGAACTAGGAAGTACCGAGTGTGTCCAAACGTAACAGTCTTCAGACTCCCACCAAACAGCAATCAGCCTCTGACACCGGCTAGGGACTTACTCTCCATACACCAAACCTCTCACTTGCCAGAGGGTGCTGGTTTATCCAGTGAATGCACTGGATAAAACCTCCCAGCGCGGAAAGGACACAGTGGTGGGCATGTACATGTCATTAGGTGATAATCTGAGCTGATCTAACCACTGAAGCAAAGAGGAACATCCAGCATTTTGTAACACTTACCTGGCCCCCCTGCCCTCCCCCCCCCCCCAGATTTTATGCTATGGGGAATGCAAAGTGTGCTACTGAGACACTTTGTACCCCTCCTCTTTGTAAGCTCAGGGCTTGCCAGGATTCTGGCCACAGAGGCTTCTCACGTGCCAAGGAGTTTTGGACACCCTAGATAGCAAAATTTTTCCCCATTAAGATAACCTGTTTCCATATAATACTCGAGCAGCACGAGAACACGAGCCACTGCCCATCAAAAAGCCTCTCTGAACACTGACTTCTGCCCTCCTGAGTCAAAAAAGTCCTACACGAAACTCCCCACCCTGCACAGCAGGCTGATCCAGTGCTATTCCCACAACTCATCAGTGCCTGGGAATGCTTAGAGAGCCAGCACAGCTGGGTGAGTCAGGCTGAGGGATGCGATAAAAGCAATTATAAGGACCACAGCTCCAAAGATTCATGTGTAGTGCTGTTCTTTATGTACATGACCTACTTCACAGACTGGTTTTCCGTAAGTCTATCAATAGTGTATGAAAGGTTCAATAGTTCTGTTTTGACCAAAGGTACATTATTCATTGCTAGGTTTTGCAGTTAAAGTCACAGCTACCTTGGACTTAAGAGTTAATTGCTCCTCAGAGCACAGATTCCCCAGCCTCCTTTGCATTGTTATTTCTGAGTATCTTATCAAATGCAAAGTCACGTCTCAATCCTGAAGGGAAAATATTCTTACGGGAAGGAAGAGTACTTGTAATGAACTAGGATTAAGCATCACAAGAGATAAGCAGACCATAAATTTCAATTACAGGCTCTACATACCTGCTTAGATTAGTTATGAGTTTATTATCTAGTTTGGACAGTAACAAAACTCCTGGTGGGAGCTCTGAAATACCAGAAGGATTACATCTGGCTGCCATCCCATCCTTAGCGTGCATCCACAGATGACTACCGTTTCTGTTTACAACAGCCAGGCTGGGGAAGCCTCTTGTCTAGAGCAGTGGTGAACAGACCTTAGGGAGCTGAAACTCAGCACTATTTCACTGAGAAACACATGAAGTTTCAGAAAAATCAGTATCCTCCCTTCCATAAAGGAAGCACTCACATCCCTTGCCATGCTCAAAGGCAAACACAGCAGCTAGGAACATTACCAGTGCTTCACATCTCTTGTCTGTTTTTAAATGCTCTATTTCAATTTTACTTTATTTTTAAAGTATGGTAGGCAACGTGTCGACCTACCCGGATCCTAAAGAGATGTTCTCCCTTTTTCTTGTTCAATTTTCTCTGCAAAGAAAAGAAAAAAATTGCAAGCCAAAGATCTACCCACAAGCACATCAAATTGCAAGAGAACTTTGATTGCTCCAATGTGATGAGAGCTTATGCAAGGGTTATTGTGGCCAGTCTCTCTTTCTTCAAAATCTTTGGACATATCAAGATGTGCAAGTCAGAACTGCTACGAGAATGTGACTTCAAAAATGATTCATATAATAAAGAACATTTTCCTCCCAGACATGAAACCTATTTGTATGTAGACAAAAGAGGGCAATGGAAGTAAGCCACAGCTGTACTTCTGCCTGGCATAACCCCTCAGATTATGTAGAAGTTTACATTAAAAGAGTTGCTGCTGTTTTTTTCTGGAGAGTAAGAAAAGATGCTTGTGGTATCTGTAGCTTCTGGGGAGGGAATAAAGAGAAAAAACCCACCATTTTAATAAAACAAGACTATCAAAGAACATTGAGGGGTGGTAGGGAAATAAATTCATCAGTCCATCACTCCAACCTGCACTTTCATTCTGATGTGAGTAATATAAACCAAAGTACATATGTTAAAGGCGAGATGATCATTGGCATGACGTAACAGCATTCCCAAGTGCATAAATCTGTTGCTTTAATTAAGCAGTCAAAAATAGGTTAAGGAATGCTAAAACAAACTCTGTTTGGAGCTGACAGTGTGCATTAAAGTAATAATCACCAAGTAAAATAATGCTCTATTTACAACAGAGTCTGTGAGCAAAAGGCTGCTCAAGAATGAATTGTTTTGTGAAGAGATAGACCTGGAAGGACAGATAACATCCCTGTGCCCAGCCTAAACACAGGGAAGAGATGGGGGCAGGGAAGTAGGAACAGACCTACGGTCACTCCAGTTTTTCCACCCAAACTCTCTTCTTTCATGGCAGTTTGCTGGGCTCTGGGTTTGAAGCAGACCATTAGCTATCTGTATGAAACACTGAATTTCAAAGCCACTGAAATGATTTAACAGATGGTGCTCCACTCCTTTTCTCGAGGACGAGGGAACATGCAAAGAGTCCGCATGCATTTGTTAAAGCACAGCCCCAAGCCAGCTGCAAGCTTTGAGACACAAAGAGAGCACAGTGAAAGAGAACAACCTCGGAGTGACATCCTGTCTCAAAGGCTCTGATTTCTGGGGTTTGAGTGACATGAGCTGTTGCTGCCGCTTTAGTGCAGCACTTTAAGAACAGCAATTGGAAACACCATTGGCATTTTTCTGTTACGGCTCCATATGCCACCAAATCAGAGCATCACATCAGGCCACACTCTCAGGACAATAAATAAGCAATTATGCTACATAACACTCGTTAATTAAAGGCACATGATCTCTACTAGAATAGGGAGAAAAGGTACATGCCAGGACACAGGAACCCAGCCAATTCACTCAGAAGCCCATGAAGAACCATATAAACCGTAAGTCACCGCTGCTGGGCTCCGGGGCTGCTCCAGTCACGGGTTCCGCCTCTCTTCTGCGTGTAACACAACTGCTGGGGACCCTGAGCTGCAGTCTGGAGAGGGAGGGTAGGATGCTCCACACCGATCTGCTGGTAGCCCAGAGCAGGACGCCACCTCCCAAGGAGTACCCCCACCTGACCAGACCCAGGTTTGTGGTATCTGAGCCAGGCAGACCTGGACACCAGTTCTGTTTCAACAACCAGCGGGTTTTCTGGCCAGTTTTGGTGTAAGGAAGCATACAGTTCTGGGTGAGCAGCACATGTCCTACCTTTCACAAACAACACAGGGACATAGATGAACCCTGTTTCACTCTGCCATCAGACCTTACACCACCAGGATTGCTGGTGATGGTACACACAGCAGGAAGAAGTGATCAAGGGTTTTGTTTGATGTACCACATGAGGTGGGAAGACACTTTCAAATGATTGAATCGGACAAGAAAGGAGGTGTAGCAGAGAGGGAAAGTACAGGCACTCACATTGTCATCCCTAACTCCAGCTGCATTTTCACCTCTGTCTGGCAGAGTGCAGCTCCATGGCAGAGGCTGTGACACACCCAGGGTGCACGAGAAGCTTACAGACTGCGTATAGACAGATATTACCTCAACATTCTGCACCTCTAGTAATATAGCCCAGCTCACTCAAAGCTCACTCGAAAACAGGTATCTATTAAGATTAGAAAACTGGAGAGAAAACCAACTTTCTGCTGAGATTTCTGGACAAGCTCACTGAATAATGAACCCCACCTCCCTCCCCCGACAGACAGCTACCAAGCCACAGCTTGATTGTTTTACATTTTTGCCTTAGGCACGCAGGAATGTAAGGTCATTAGTCAAGTGCTGAGTTTCTGAAGGAGATAAAGTAAGAAAGCGGTGATACGCAGCAAATTAGTTTGTGTTTGGATAGCTGAGGACTGAAAACAATTTTCCAATGGAATCATAACTAAACTGGACAAGGGCACATTTCTGTATGAGCTACCATTTACAGGGCTCTCCAGCAGCACAAACTCCCACAGCTGAGCTTCCTTGAAGTGACACAGCTGGAAATAAAAATACATTCGCATCAATGCCCTGGTAGCAGACAAATATCAGCTAATGATATTTTGGAGGACAGTATCCTCTCCAGAGTAGGACGGGAAGGCAAAGGCCAAGAGTAACCATGAAAATTCCTGGTTTGTTGGAAGGGCATGAAAAAAATCCCCCTGTCAGAAGGACAATCAAGATGAAGTCCCAAACTTCATTGCCAAACCCCACCTGTCCCCAAGGCCTGAGAGGAGTTTCACCAGCAACATAGGCATTGTTTAACTGATTGTATTCTAGTGAGCAATGACGGGGGCAATATAAAATGCTTGCAGTCTTCCCCTCCACGACTTGCCCACAAACTGGTTTGATGTTCTCCCTAAACTTCAAAAGACAAGAGGAGACGTTTATCAGCAGCCTTAGCCACTGCTGGTATAATTAAGTTTGGCTGCATGATGGATAGCTCCTCACCACATCCAGCAGCATGCATCCTTTCCCACGGTCACTTCTCAGCCACACTCATTGCACTCAATTTCTGTCCTACCACCATCCACCTAGAAAGCTAAAACCCTCCCAACAGGGAGCTGGATTTTGATTGTACAGCTGTTGCTTGACTGCTGCTGTTGCAGGAATATAAGCAATCCTGAGGATGGCATTTTCCAGAATAATTTCCTCCTTTTTTTCCTTTGCACTGTGCTCCCAAATCCGCAGCTTATCAATCGATGGCAAGACCACATGAAGCAGCTCAGCAATGCTCTCAGAGAACCTATTCACCCTAGCCACACAAACCTCAAAACCTTGTCAAAACAGACACTGAAACATGATCATCACGGCTGCCAAGATGAAAGTTTCCAGCAGTGACAGTGGCTGCAGCAGAGGGGAAGACAAAGGCCAGCCCTCCCCTCCACGTTGGGGATAGCAGCCTGTCTCAGTGGCTGTTCCCATGTTCGTTACACTTTCGCCGTTATTTTCTATTTCATTAGCTCAATGAGTTTTGTTGCCGAGCACTGTGAAAACACCACTTTATCTGAGGTTTGTCAGTCTGACACTGTTGAGGGGGCCAGGGAGAACAATACTGATGC
The DNA here is from genome assembly GCA_013400195.1 of Aramus guarauna. Lineage (NCBI taxonomy): Eukaryota > Metazoa > Chordata > Aves > Gruiformes > Aramidae > Aramus > Aramus guarauna. The sequence goes on along the minus strand of VXBL01005643.1, from coordinate 1,515,645 downwards.
TCTGCATGGCCAGAAAGAGTTAAATAAAAACCTTCCCCTGTACCTTCTCCTACAACTCACTGATACCAACCTTGCTATGAGAAAAATTTCAGTGGTCCAACCGCCATTAGATTGGTTATACCTACACAGCTACACCAACAGCAATTTCCCACTAAACTTTTCTCTTTTTTTGCTCAAAAGGAGGCAGAGAAAGTTAATCTTACATGGCAGCTCCAGACCAGGATGAACAGTTGCATTTTTGACCATTGGAGGGGAGTGACGTCCATCATCCATGTCCTGCTCTGTACACTGAGCCTCTCCGTGGATCACTGCTAGTCCCAGCCGTAGTCTCTCAGCGTAAGACTGAGCCCTGCAGGACAACCACAGCATGTCAGGAAAGTGTTGGGCTGATGCAACTTCACAGCTCAGTGCAGCAGGCCTCTCCCAGATCCAACAGGGCAAGCAAAGGCTGCACCTCTGTGGCTGTTCCCCAGCAAGAAACTTCACTGGAAGTGACTTTTCATTCCTCCTTAATATCCCAAAGCCCAATCTACTCCTTGGCTCCACCACAGGAGTCTCCTGGCGTTCCTCCAAATGCTTTCCGAGATGGTCAGGCACTGCTGAAGCTCATGCAGCAAGTTACATGAACCACCTACCTCTGCAGCAGCAGAGACTTCCAGAGTTTACTCCCACAGGGTTGGGACTGCAAAATTCAACTGCCCATCTGCACCACTACAGAAGTCCATCCCATTGCCAGCCACAAAGGACTTACGGACCAGATTGCTGATCCCTTTGCAACCCTCCCGTATTTCTCATCAGCCCAGATCTTTTCCAAGTAACTTTTAACCAGTTAGTAAAGCATCCATTTACCTTTTAGCTGCATCAGGAGATTTGGCTACAATAACTGCGTTTCTGTAATCTGGAATCTGGATGCGATAAAAAGTTATTTAAGTAAAGACCTTCTTGCTAGTGAGTAACTGTTTTCATACATGGCTGAATAATCACACCCACTTTCCTTCCCCAGACCCAAATCTTCATTCTGCAGCAAGAAACTAGAGAGGCAATTGCGCTCATTTTCACCACCAGTATTTGCATATTCTGCCCCAAATACAACACAAGTAAGTTTAGTACAGGCAATACTGCAGGTTCTACTCTGCAGCTACATGACCACAGCTCTCTGCCTCCTTCCTGCTGGTGCCCACGCAGCACAGCCTGGTCTGCTGAGCTGGGCACAGCTGTCCAAGACATGGCACCGCAGGGAAGGAAGGGGAAGGTGCAGTGATGGGCCCTGGGGACCAGAAGTATCAATCCTGGCTCTCACCACCATACCGAGCCCCAGTGTCCTGCAGGTATTGCCCCTGCGTTCAAAATGGGCAAAGGTGGGAACGTACACTGTGTTTGACCTACACTAACGAACCGGCTGCAGCTTCTGTCTGCAGGGGAAGGTCTGAACCCAGGACCCGCTCTCCCTGCATGGGGAAGCCTTGCTCTCAACATGTGGGCATAAATCATCATCTTTTGCACATGGAAAATAAAACCTCCATGCCCTGCCCCCAGCCCTGCTGTGCTCAGCATTCCTACACTCAGCCCAAGACAAAGTCTATCAATAATTCAGAGCAGTCAGACATCCACTGCCGAACAAAGGGCGAAGGGAGACAGTTTACCAGGATTTAAAAGGTGATTAGAGGCAGGAGCATAAATAGCATCTCCCAAATGGCACTAACTCTACAGAGAGCAGCAAGCTCATCTTCCGCATATGGCCGAGAGTTCAATTTCTATCTAGGTACAATCATACAATATAACATTCTCCCGCTTTCCTAAGAAACGTGCAATAAGTACTCCCTAAGAAAGCATTCATTAACAGAATGATTGACGTAGCGTGACAACATGACTTCTGCATAAGCGGAGGCACAATGCTGCCATCACATTAAGACAAGTTAATACAAATTGATAGAATTAGAGTAACCTCACTTCTTCCTGTATATACTGAAGCAAGAAAGGGGATGCTCTCAGGTTGTCTACTGGGAAGCTGAAGAAGCCTTGAATTTCCTTTTGATGAAGGTCCATAGTGATAATGTGTGTTAAACCTAAGGAGAAAAAAAAAAAGACAACAATTCACTCAGACCATTCCCACATGGCTGGAGTTCCTCAAACATCTCCATTTTCCAGACTATTTTAGCTATTACTCAGACTGTTATGCCATGTGATAAAAGAAGCATGAACAGGTTAACATAAGAAGTTCCAAAGACATAATGAGAAACAGGCATGCGCTAAGTCACAGCACTAGGCTGACACTGTATTTCGATATGACACTTCTAGGCCACTTCCCCAGGTGCAAGTTACAAAAAATACAACTAAGCTGAAGAAAATTAATTCCCCCCAAAGTGGCTCAAGGGCGCGGGAGCACATCCCCACATTGAAAGGGAGAATGGAAGCACAGATGCTCTCTGGGATGCCCAGCAGTTGGATGCACTGCAGCATCCAAGCCAGCCGTGCTGCTGCTCCCTGTGACACCCACCTGCCTTGGCGAGCATCGAAGCCAGCAGCTTGCAGACTATAGAGCCCCTCTTCCTCATTTTGCTCTGTTTGCTGTAAGGGAAGTAAGGGATGACCCCAATGATGTTCCTGGCGCAGGAAGTCTTCAGTGCATAGGCCATTATCAGCAGCTCCATGACAGCAGTATTCACATCTCTAGGAGATTTGAAAACCATTTCAAATATTAGCAGGTGTTTTTCAAAGGCAACTCCTTTTCCTTTTATACCCATACCTCTCCTCACCAAACTTCCAAGCAAATAATGCTACATCTTATGCTAATGTATGCAAGACCCAATTGTAATTGTATAGCTCCTTCCATCATGCCACAGCACATTACAATCAACTGTTATATGTACAGGACATGACTCCAGCACTCAAGAGCTGTGGACTGGAATTTGATTTTATATTCTAACATGAGGTGTATGATGATTTCCCTCCATCACCACAACTAACAAAAGGCATTTTTTCATTTATGTTGGAACAAGTGCCACTTCATACAGTGTATTTTGAAATAAAATAGCCTTTTAAAGAGGCAGCACACATGCAGCCAACAACTTCATCCATGCATCGCTTTGGTGGAGGTCAGCATCTCCACGCTATCCAGCTTATCTAGAGGTGGAAAGAACAACAGCACAGTAAATGCTAAATGGTAGTTTCTTGAAAGACAAAACAAAAAAGCAACATAGGCAGAACACACCTGTAGACCACAGCAGGGAATACATGTAAAACCCCATTTTCATTCTAAAACCACAATGACTGGCACAGTGTATTAATCTGCATTTTGATTCATTTTGGGAAGGAGGAAGAAAAAAGCCAAACTCTTTTAGTTCCTTAAAACCAACACCCAGAGACACCGTCTGCATCGTCACAAACTGACTCGAGACCGTTTGGAAACTGAAGAACACGCACTTCAGAGAAGACAGAGGGACAGGCGATCCTCCTACAAGGCAGACAGCCTTGCTTGGGGGTTTTCAGCACTGCCAGCCTCAAATGACACACCACTTTCCCAGACTGGTCCCCAGGAGGGCAATGCTGGTGGTGGCTCAGCCGTGGAGCCCACAGTGACAGAACAGGGGCTGACCAGGCCATCTTCCCACACAGCAGCAGAGGAATAAACAGCACAGAGCAGCTTAAAGCTCTGCAGAGCTTTTTGGATGTTACCCAGACATTGCTCGAGGACCAGCTTTCCTCCTGACCACCGGGGACAGCTTCCCCAAGAGCTCAGAGATACCATTTTCCAAGCCTCTGTCTGTGTGACCCGTGACAAACCTCTAACCATTTCCATTTTTCCATCGTTCCCCCTTCCTTCAGAAATTAACCTCCATTTGTGCCTCTTCATTTGTGAGCGCTCCGGGTCTCCGTTCTCCCGCTGGCCCCGCCAGCATTCACGCACAATGCCGTTTACACACAAGAAAGCTTTGTTAGCTGTGAAGCACCCAGCCAAGAATTACATAAAACATAGCCCCCTGCCACGTAGGACATCGAACAAACAAAGAACTGTTTCTTCCCTTTGGTGTTTTAGCTGTGCCAGCAGGGCTGCGAGTGGAGAAAAAGATGCTACTATCAGTGTTGTATAAAAACAAAGTGGCCAAGTGTAAGCCTATTTAAAGTTCATCACAGAAATTCAATATTTTCCATCATTATTTTTCAAATTACTCTCTAAAAAAAAATACATTCATGTGAAAAGCAAATAGAGAACAAGACCGCTCCTGGAAGAAAGTGTTACCACCGATTTTAAAAGGTACCAGCAGTTCTGGTGCTGCTGTGGGACACTGGTCACCATGTTGATGGAGAAATTACTCGAGGAGGAGCACCTCTCAATAATCAAGCAGGACTCCATGCTGGAAGCTCCTGCAGACCAGCCAGCACAGGCACGAGCAGAGGTGGATGTGTCTGTCCCTCAGGCAGGGCGGGCTCATTGAGGCAAGGAGCACCCTCCTGGATGCTTCACACTGAGCAAGCCGTCACACTGATCCACTCCTCTGCAAGGGACACTGACCCCAATCAAGGGCCTGGCTCAGGACAGGGACTAATTGGGGGGGAAATAACGTCTGTGGTAGAATCCCAGTCATGGCATCTCCAAAACGGGTGCCCAGGAGAGCACCCCAATCTCCTCACTGCCCTCCCCACCTCCTGCCTGGATGCCGTGCTCACAGTCACTGCTGGAAAGCCTGAGCCAAGACCGCACACGGGGACTGTCAGCTCATTACCAGGACATTTAGAGCCAGCTCAGTTATCACTCACACCCTACTCACCACCCCTCTCCAGCAGCCCAGAACTTCCCTCACTGCTCCCCATCCCTGCCTGAGCCCTCCCTGGAGATCCCTGTTCTCAGGGCTGAGCAAATGGCTTATGTGAAGCTGCCAATCAACTCTGCAACAACCAGCACCACCACTCAGCACTAAGAGTCCTTTTGCTTTTAGTGTTATCACTAAACCACCAACTCCTTCATTTTTCTACAGTGTAAACACAAGCTATTTCATCTTCCCCTCATTCGAATGCTAGTACACACACCAACAATTGGACAATACCCGTCTTTGGAACTTTTTTAGTTCTGCTATATGCTTTTTGGACAGGGAGCTTACATCAAATATTCAGGTCTTTCTGTTCTCTCTCTCTGCATTTACGATGCAGACTGAATTCACACTGCAGCATAATAAGGTTGTTTCCCTCTCTACTCCTTTCCTACTAGGTCCTAATATTTTGTTTGCGTTTCAAACCGTTACTGAGCACAGAAGTCCTATTCTTAGATTATTCAACACACTTGTTTTTGCTCTCCTGAAACCCACTGCAAAATTGAGATGCCCTTGTACCTGTCCTCTCAAGCAATGCAGCAAGGCACAGCTGCATCTTAAGAATAAAAGATGATTTGGCTGCACAACGGTGGCTCCTCACTTGGAGGGCCTTGAATATTTTGTCTAAAAAGGACCCATTTCTTGGCTCACAACATTGAATTCAGGACACGGTAAAATAAGGGGATTAACAAGTTAAAAGCAGGGGAGGTTTTCCCCTCCCAAAACTATTGCTGTCCCTAATGCTTGGAGTTATCTCTTTCCAAATACCTGATCTGTTTCATGTTTACACAGTGCTCTGTTACAAGTTATTTCAGAGGACTCTCCCAGGAGGGACAGGAGAATGGCACTATTCACCCGAAACATAATCCTGCATCAGTGGATTTTCATCTTGCGGAGATTTAGTTGCTCCCTGAGGGAGGAAACACTTGGAGCATCTCTCTGGAGAGAGATGAGCTCTAGGAAAATGTCTCATCCTGCAAGAACAACTCTAGAAGCAAGCAAGTTGATCTTGCAGTCCTGCTGATTTCTTTAACAACAGGTCAAGCGTTACAAAGAGGAAATGAACCTGAATTCTCAGTGGGCTCTATGTCTTTGACAAGCAAGAACAAATTCTGTTTCAAGGGTATTCCGCTAGCTGCTTGAGCTCTGGTACGTATTAGTTCTTGTGATCACCAAAATCTGTGCAGAATTTGGTAACCTGGAAAGAGCTGTCAGAGCAGGAATATCTTTGTTTTGCTAATTGTGCAAAAGGCATCCTATCAATACCTGATCTCTGAAAACAGCACCTCCCCTACGCATAGTTGGTCATTTTGCAGTTATCATTTGTACATAGGCTCCCTCCTTACCATACTAGCGCTATCTCGCTACGCTCTTCCTCAGAGAGCAGCAAGGTTCCTGGGGTTAGCAGCTGGTTTTCTAGCTCCCTGGTTAACTTGCAGCACTTCTTTTTTTCCTCTTACTCCAAGACTAGAACAGCCCAAAATAAAACCCAAAATGGCTGACTTAAAAAAAAGACCCAACATCATTAAGAACTGTAAGAGTAGAGGAGGGAAGCTACGGGCTTCCACCTGAGCTCAGTTTCACATCACTACAGCAAAAGGGGAAGAGTAATCCAGCCCGTAATGAAAGCAATAGCTGCTGTTTGTTGCTGGCTCTGCTGCTTGGTAATTGGAAGGCAGAGAAAAATTACATATCCTGAAATGGAAATGCTGGTCAGAAATCACCAAGCAACTGAGCCTGTGAGGACACCAATGTGCAGACCAGGGATATTTCACTTGAAGCCATCAGTCATACTTGTCCTTGCCTCAAGTGATACACTTAAGCTATTTCATGGGAAGCTTCTCAGTTTGCTGTGGCACAAGTGATCCTCTGGGAATTTTAACAGCTTAACACTATGTGGTGTCTTAAATGTAAGTCAAAGCAATGACAACACTGGAAAGACACTGGTTATCATGCTGGCTAATGGCGAGCAAACCTATTGAACAATCTGCTGAACCATAAATTCAAAGCATATCACAACTGTAAAACCAAGCCACAAGTCCCTTACCTGGGAATCGTCTGTATAATGAAGATATCTTGTCCCCTGACGGATTCTTTTATTTCAACTCTTGTTTCTGAAGAGGATTGAAAACAGTCAGTTTTGTTTCCAAACATCAGATTTACAGCAATAACACACTATGGTTTAGCAGCAACTTTGCCCACTGGTCAGGATAGATGACGACTTGCTCCTTTGCCCTTGGTGCACATACACTCACTACACATACGCCAAGTGGATTTTCCAAAGGCTGATCCTGGGAAGTAAAGAGCTGGCATGACATACCAGTGAGTTAGTCTATTCACAATACAAAACAGGCTCAATAGCTGTTCTCTTACATGTAGAAGACAAATACCTAACTCTGAATGGGAGATCCTCTTCACTTCTCCATTCTGAGTGCTGAAAGCTGTCAATACCACATTCTTTAGTGAACAATGAACCACCCAAAGCAAAACAACCTTTAGTACTTACCAAGAAGGTAACTCTGCTTTTTTGGAGCTTACCATGAGGTCAGCTCCATACAGGCTGGATGGCTCAAGGCAATACCAGCAGCACAGAGTTCAGAAGGAAAACTCCCCAATTTCACTATTGAGGTCGAGACATTTCAACACTAATACGAGCCGGAAACCCATCTCTCTGCTGAGCACAATTCCTACAGTCCCAAAGGCAAAAGCCGAGCCCCGAAGCAGCTCTGCAAAGCCAAAGTGATGGCATCAGGTTTCCCGAGGTGCCTGTCTTAGCCGCTCATTTCCTACACAGTCGTGAACTAGAGGGCAGGGATAATTGAAAGGAGAGAAAGATCTACCCAGCTACCAATTTCAAGGTCTAATTGCACAGGCACTGGCAGAAAGCTTAAGGCACTCTGCTGAAAGCAGACTGACTTGCTGTGCAGCGATGAGGAACGACTTCAGACCTTGTAGCAAGCGACCTAATTTAAAACTAACCCCAAAGGGCAGCGAGTTCTCATGACTGCAAATGCAACAGCCAACCCAACCATAGCCACACCCCAGCTTACACACCGCATGGCCTGCTCTGGCTGTAAAAGCAGCAGCGCTATCAAAAACCCACATGCCGAGCCAGCGCCGCGTCCATCCCTTCCTCATCCCAGCCTGTATCAGCTCTCTGGTTCTCTCTTGCAAATAAGGTAACCGAGATATCAAAGCAGTTAATGACTCTTAGCCACTGAACTTTGTTAATCAATATCCTCGTGTTTTAACCCAGCATCTGAAAACAGATGCTTGCAACACTTAAAGGGATGAAAGCAAGCTCCAAAAGGCACACTGCCCAGCACAGCCCTGCAGTCACACTCTTCAAAGCAAGAGGACAGGTCCTTGCTAGGGCAGCTGTAAACTGCCTGTGGCAGGGGAGGGCTGGAAAAGGGGGATAATTTAAAAGTTTGCAAGGCAGACACATAGAAAGCAGGCCATTACTTTGAAATCTAAGAGACAGTTTGCCAAGCATAAGAGCGTGTAGGAGTTTGTAGCAGCTAACATCCGGGGTAGGGCTCTCCTTTAGACAAGAGTTAGCTGACGGGCAGGCAAACGAGATAACGGGGGAAAACAAGGAACACGTTTAATTGCTTTGTCCAAGGTCATACACGGAGGTTTAGCACTGCCAGGAGTGGCAGTAACATCACAGCTGAATTACTGCGCTTATTAGACAGGTTTGGCCAATGGAGTTACCCAGTATTTCTAAGATTACCTCAAAACAGTTGCAAATAGTAAAGATTTCTCTTACCTCCATTGGTTTCCTGGTACACCACAGATTTCCCCAACTCAGCACCGAGACGTCTGGAGAAAAAAAAAGAGAATTTAAAAATGGAGGAACCCAGCAGTTCACGATCCAAAGCAAAGATCAGACCAACCATTACACACCAATAAAACCCACAATTGCCTAACAGGGAGCTGAGCATGCCAGCCAGGCTGCAGAACTACGCGTCCTCCCCTTCCCCGGGGGTCTCTGTCCCTCCAAGGTGCCCAGGGAGGGCCATGGGACACGCTGCTCTGCAGCAGGTCGACGTTGTACTTGAAGAGCCAGTCCGTGCATGACCGACCAGAGGCTGTGGCTCCTGATGGCAAAGGATATCTTGCAGCCTATGCCACACCACCTTAGGCAGATCTGTTGTGGAACTAAATATTAATGACTTATTCAAACTTGATTAATAGCACCTGAGTCACTTCTTGATTCCCACATTTTTCTTTTTTTTCATCCCAAACCTTCCTTCTGAAATAACTCAGGTGATTTTTCTGATTTTTTTTCAAATTACTCCTTCCTCTTGTCAAATGTCAAACCTACAACATTAATCACAAGAAAGATTACAGGCGCCTCTTTTTTTTATAAATGTCTTACTTCTATAAGAAAGATGCATTTTGAAGAACATTTTAAAAGACTCCAAAAGGCAGACTATTCCCTCAGGTGACACTTCTGTATTTACCTGTACCAACAAGTAATCCATTAGTAAGTATGTAGAGGCACATGTGCTTTAACCATGAGCCTCAGATGAGAGACCCCACACCAGCGAGACGCTTGTGGTAGATGTGTTGCTCCAACTCAGCTGGCTGGAGCACAGGGCAAGTCTCTCCTCTCTTCTAGGGTCTGCTCAGTGGCCATGCCCACACGCTGGATTGGGAAACAGTTTATGACTTCAAAATACCTTTGTTCAATGTGTCGATGCATTTACCTGGACACATGCCAGAGTTCTGCAAATCGGGACTCACCCTAAATAAAAAGCCCACATCTATCATGGGTTTTCCCCCAGTCTACCTCTTTCAGCAGTCGGTCTCTCTCCATCTCCTGAGCCACAGACTCAGCCTTGCACTTCAGTTCTCACAAAGGTTTTTTCAGAAGTCAATGAGTGAGACAGCCTGACACCAGCCATGCTGCTGGCCCACCAGTAACTGCATGACTCAGCTATGAGCCCACAAGCTGGAGGTCCCAGATAGCAGCTGGCCTAGAAAGCGTGCCCAGGACAGCTGCGATAACAGATACTAGAATGTAATGCGATATATTTGCTTAACTGGCTACAAAGCATGTATTTGGCACACACGCGTTCCCAATCGTGTGTCTGGCAGCAGGTTTGGCCATGGCTGGGGCTGGTGAGTAAATTCCCACATTGAGAATCGTACGTGCGAGATCGCAACCAGCCCAGCCCGGGTACTGACTGCAGCATCACCTGCAGACCGTGCAGCCCAGAGCAGGCAGGCCACCCAAACCTCTCATTCAGCTCATCAGCCCTGCTGAGTTAAAACTCACAGCTGCGATACAAAGGCACCCCAGTACCTCCAAAAAAGAGCTGGCAGCTGGTCGAACAAAGGCATGCCCAGGGATGGACATGCAGTAAAGGTGAGTTTTGGAGATGGGATCCATCCAGCACTTTCTGCCACCCGTTGGGATCCTGCTCTTTCCCAGGACAGGCATTTGCAGCTGCCAAGCTTTGGCTTCATCGCTGCCAAGACATCCAAGTCGAAACAAGCTCAAGAATCACACACACAAACCAGCATGCAGCGGTACATGTTTAATGACTCACACTTGTTCCTCCACAACTGCACGGCAAGTCTTGCAAGCTCCCTTCAGAGGCACGTGCACCCTGACTTCACTGTCAACCCTGCATCTCACGGCAGGAAGGAAAGCTTCAAAAACAGTCCAGCCACATACATCTCAGCAAAAAGACCCCTTGGAAGGCCGCACTCTCAATGCTACGAGGTGGCAAATGAACACAGCGGAGGTTTGTGACGCTCTGCAAGAATGTAGCTAGCAAGAAGAAACCACAGCCCAGATCTGTTCAGATGATCCAGCAGCAATGCAGTTTCTGTGCTGCTGAAACAAGAAATTGGAAAGGCAAGTTTGCTCCCCGATGGAAAGAAGGACATTAAACAGCTCAGTTTGTCAAACCTGGGTGCAGATAGCAGCAGAAGAGACAGTAAGCAGCTGCCAACTTAAAGGAATGAGTAGTAGATTGCTCTGGTCGGACAATAAATCCCATCTCTGCTCCAACTGTTGACTGCAAGCAAACAAGAGGGGCGGCACTGGGAAGGATATGAGATAAAACTGCCCGTAAAAGTCATACATCAACCCCACCTGCAGCACTCTGCAGTCCTGTGAGCTGCAGGCACAGCAGATGGACTGATGGGCAGCTCCACCAAAACAGTTCAGGTATGTTTACCCAAGGGGCACACCTTCCACTAAAGCAATTTCTGAACGCTTTGCGTAAGCTGAGACTTCAGCCGGTGAAGGAGTCTGATAAAACCTTGATTTAGTTGAGGCTATTAAAGAGGGGACTGTTTGCACAGCTCCTGCTGTAAAGCACCAAATTCCACAGGACTTGTGTCAAAAGGGAGATCTGCACCAAAGTCAAGGGCAAAGCATAGCCTTAGCCACCACGCAGCCTGGGAGCAATCATTTGTAACAAAGTTCAAAGATAAATTCCCCCTTCCCATCACCTCTCCCTTTTTCCCCCTCCATCCCCAGCTCTTTTTCTCTCTAGATCCTCTCTGTGCAGAAGCTCCCAATTGCTCAATGCTTTAGGTGATAGAGGAATTAAACTCACAGCAAGGACTCCATCTGCATTGAGCTTCAGGACTAAGAGCATAACCATATGAACAGGGGCTATCACAATTACTGGATCACTTGTCTGCAGACACGGACAGATCTACACCAGGAAAGAAAAGGCTGCTGCTACAGATAACCCAGAGTGCACAGATCTGCAGAGAGATACAGCTTCTTCAGGCAAAAATAATACTTTAGGTCTTGTAGCTAAATCACATCTGCAAGGACAATGAGCTCCACCGACAACAGGCCTGCTGTGTGGGGCAGCATTCGGCTATGGGGCAGCAGGGGGAGGGCTTTTGCCAATACTGAAGCGTTTAAGATGGGAGAATGGTCAGGCTGATTTTACAGTATTTGCAGAAATCTGACTAGTTAACCAGCCCCATGCAGACATCTAAGCAGGAGTTCCTTTCTGGAAGTTCCCTTCTCCATCCAAGAGAGACAGAAACTCAGTTTGGTGGGGTTTTTTTGGTTTTGTTTTTGGTTTGTTTTTTTTTTAAAGGAGTGGTCTTCAGAACTGGGATCTGTTAAGAAAAGCTGTGCACTCACAGTACTGCCAAGCTCAGCACAGAGGGCTGGGCACAGCAGGATCAAGGTCTTACTACTCCAGGTTGCTCCCAGGTTCAAAAGCTTTTAATGCCATCTCAGTGTGAGCTTTCCCTGTGTGACCACTCACTGCTGCTGACGGGGAAAGCCCTGCTCCTCGCTCCGCTTTGCCATCCTCATGCCAGCTCCATCACTAAACCAACTCCTCTAAGACGTGACAGCATCTAAGAGAAAAATTCTCCCTATGGCTTTAAAAAAATCCTACTCACAGCAATTGGCCAGTAAAAATTGACATTGATCTGGAATATCTCTCTCTGTAAACAGCGCCCAGGAAAGATGATCTAACTTTCCACAGTTTCAACACACGCCAAGAGGATATTAAGCTGTGGATACAAGAATGTTTATAAAATCTACGTCAAACTCACAGCCTAAATGTGAACAGCTCAGAAGTCACCTATAGTTTAATGAGGAAGTGACACACTGCAGTATTTTAGCAAAAACTACAAGATTGTATTAGATTGCACTTAAAAATGCTCCTCTGAAGACTGTCAAAAACCACCGTACCAGGCTCTTGAGACAGAGGACAGTCAGTTAAAAGAGACTTGACTTTTATCTGAAACAAAATTCAAGAGGTAAGTGCACTTGCAGTATTTCATGCCATCAAAGCGTGTTTCAGTACTGCCGGGAAGGGCTCCCAGCCCGGGCTGCGTTTCCTTCTCCCACTCTGTGACAAGCACCTAAAAGACATTTGTAAAGTTGTCTCCGAAGGAAGCTTCCAGACAGCTCGCAGTGCAAACATTCAATTTGAAGAGAAATCTGCATGCAGACAAAGCCCTTCACTACAGTATGATTTTAGTTTGGCAATATCCTTTTTGCCACAAACACTTTCACTGGTCTCAGCTCTGCAGCTACCCAACTCTCCCCGCACCTACAGACTCCACCAACGGCTGCAGACTCCAGAAGGAGCTGGAGCAGACAGCAGAGGATCTGCTCTGTGCTTGACCGTGGCCAAAGCAAGCCACAGCCTGACTTGGAATTGCTTTTCAAACTCAAGCAAATCTTTAACTAAAGATCAGTCAACTGGTCCAGCTAGCACAATGGCAACTCTATGGTGTTTCCTAATCTCCCTAATCTTCAAGAACAAGCCAGGAAAGGGAAAGGAAACAGATGCTTTCTGGATACACAGCAATATCCTTGTTCAAATATCCTTATGACTATCTGAGCTCTCTTACCTCTCTCCATCCACCCAGCATGACTGGAAACTTAAAGAACAGTCCCTGCTGCTCATCTGTCACTTGTACCCAGAGCCATCCAGCACCTGCATCATTTCTTCCAGCCACGCCAAAGCCACGCAGCTGAACTACCAGCAAACATCATGCAGACTTTCTTGTAGTTCTACCAGTCCGCTCCTTGTGAAGGAACTTCTCCTAAGCCTGGCACTGGCCAGCACAGAAAGCTACTGTGCAAAGCCAATCTGCTCAGCTGCATGACATGCTCTGTCCAAGCTGCATAGAAAAATCTCAAAGCCCAACTGCAGCACACCAGAGCTTTTTCCAGAAGGCAAGAACTGGGTTTGAAGATGGAGAGAGCAGCACCACGAGGTTCCTGTGATTTGACTCCCCTGTGCCATCCTCTCCCATGCTGGCAAGATGACCTGATGAGGAAGGCTGACCTTTCTCTTCCTCCATCCCATCAGAAATTCTCTTTCGGTTGAGGGAGGTTGCGCTGCAAGTCCTCCTAACATACTGTCTCTTCCAAAATCACGGCTCACCTCCTCCTTGTTCACACAAACCACCACCCTGGTTTTTGTGTTGTGTACCCAGCTCCCTACAACCAGAGATCAGAACACAAGTCTCCATCTTTTCCTCATTACTCCACGTTGTTTAGGCTCGTGGTATTGCTTCTATCTTTAGATGACCAGTATTTTCCATGCTGCAAACCAAATGAATGTCTAGAATACTCACATCCAGAGTCTGCAATGAGTTTATGATAGTATCACATCCCACATAACCCGCAGGAGCACTGGGGAGGCATTAGCAAGCTTCAATCAGCAATCCCCTCCAACCCAAACACAGAGGCAGGGACTGGAATGTAGTATTTGTACCCTCTGTGCCAAACACTGCAGTCAGGGAGATCTAAATGCATCTGTTGGACTCCACAGATTAACAAGACTTGCTAGACCTCCCTCTCCCCAGCAGCACACAAGGCCCATTAGGGATCAGCACTGGTCACAGAAATTATCTTTCTCCCCTGCAAGTGCAGCTTGTAATCAGGTGCCAAGTATCCTAACTAAAGCAGGAGTTTTCTTTCCATCTGGGAAAGAATTAAAAAAAATAAATAAATCACCCTTCTCAATTTATAAGATACAAGTTAACGCATGGTTTTATTTATGTTTCAGTGGTCCTGAATCTGAGGAGCATCTTTTATTATTTAAAGTTTCACAAGGTATTTGGTTCTTGTAAGCCAGCACTGTCTCCTCTCCCTGACAGAAGCAAACAAACAAAAGCTCGGGGAACTCAAAGTGAAGGTTAGTCACTCGTCCTGCAACCAGACAAGAATGCACGATGGGAAATCATAAAGATCGGAAGCGTACCAGAATGCCACGCTCAGAGCCTGAATCAAAAGTGACTCTGGAAGTTTTGCATTAGATGAAGTGAGGAGACTGAATAGCTTTCAGATGTCTGGTTTATGTCATGCTTTTCCTCGGGCTCAAGGTTTAAGGGAAAAAAAAAAAAAAAAAGGATAAGCCAGGACTCCACAAGTATAGTTTTTAACATCAGAACAACAAAGCCTAGATGGACAAGTGTCCCAAGGGGCCCTACTCCTAATATTGCGTGTTGTTTTAAAGTTCTTTTACTACTTATACTAAAGGTCATAAAAAAACTTTAAAAAGAACGCACAATATTAGAGGACAGACTCACCCTCATAAGACTGCTCCAACTCTATTAAAAGGTGCAACTGACCTCCCCAGCAAAGTACAGGCTGGGATGTGACACAGGGAAAGCCAGCAGCCATGCAGCTTTTGCAACCTGAAAAAACAAGGGATGTATTACAAACGTGTTGAAACAGCCCCTGAGCTCCTAAGGGAAGTCAGCGCAAAACCACCACACAAGATGCTGAAAACACCTTTAGTTTTGAGAGACTTTTTACTGCGGGCAAATCCATACTATTAACAGTTCCAGATTTTGCATGCCCCTCCAACAAAGCCTCATCCACATATAACGCTTCACATCTTCCCTTTTCAGAGCGGTCACTACTCCCATTTTACAGATGGTAATGCTACATGTCCTTAAGTCTCAGTTTAAGCAGCAGCTGTGTATCACACTGTTGTGCTCATACCACCACCAGAGCTTCCAACTTCCTCGCCGACATTAGAGCCAAAGCAAAAAGCTCACATCGCCTCTACTAAAAGTTTACTTTGTAAAGACAGGCAGGAGGTCACTCTCTGGATCCTGCTGTCGTTCACCCTCTGAGCATCACTGGGATACAGCAGCACGTCACACAGCCAGCTGTGTATGCCATGGCCTGGGGATGCCTGCTCCACGTCTCTTCTCATTACATCTTTAAAGAAAAGTGAGTTATTTTTAAGACAAAAAGCAGAGAATAAAGATTGCCCGTTTGCTCTTTCAGTCCTGAGAACTTGGAGCTCGTCCCCAGGGGACTCGTGCTATGTTCTGTGTTGACGCAACAGGACAAGCCTTGTAAAACCATGTCCCATCTGCTGCAGCAAAACTTACTTTTTTATATAGAGAGACTTTATTTTCAGTCATATCAGTGAAGGGAAAGCAATACGGAACTGACCAGATACATCAAAAATACATGAACAAAAAAAAAAGCTTTCCACTCCCTAACACAAGTCTTTCCCTCTCCTTCTCACACCCAAAGAAGTCCATCACTATTATCCAACACGCATCCCATCAACATCAGCAATCCCAGCCAAACAGCCAAGTCAGCTTCATGGAGATAATCTGTGCTAAGGATTGAACACGCTGTTTATTAAGCTAACTGGACGAATAGGAAAGTGTTCTTACAGTTTAAGGTGGCAGCACACCTGTATTTAGTAATACTTCCAATCTAAGCATGTCCTCGGAGACAGGAAGGGGCTGGCAGCTGCCCAAGGGGCAGCAAGGGTGTTATCTGCTGCAGCAGGCAAACAAGCATTGAGCCCCCTCAGTTTTGGGAGCAGCTTCTTATGAACTGTAGCTGGGAAGAAAATCCAAATTGGGAGCAGCTTCTTATGAACCGTAGCTGGGAAGAAAATCCAAATCCTGCTTAGGGTGACAGCTTCCCAATACACAGAAAAGCCCCTTCGGCTGGGAGCGCCCCTATTTGAACCATTTCAACACAAAAGATCAAGTGTCAAGGGAAACTCAGTGCTCCTTGGTGCACCCAGAGCCCCATTTTGGAGCCAGCTGGTACACCCCTCATTCAGCAGGGCCCAGCGCATCTGTCTCTCTCAAGTCAAGGTCAAACTCTGCCCAAATCAATGGGCTAAAAAAA